>ML287390.1:0-17357 GCA_005239495.1 Nicotiana undulata
TTGTTATGGCCTATTATGTGCATTCAAAGTTCACATCATACATGGCATATTATGCATGGACTTATATCTATAATCGGAGGTAAGGGGCCTATTTTCCCGAAAGACTATATATATTGTACAGATGGCCACAGGTTTGCAATATGATACCAGTTAGCTACCGGGAGAGACCGCCATTGCTAGCATTTGGCTGGGTATGTCATGCATTTGTATCAATATATATATGTATTCACGACATACGATGACGCGAGCATACCATGCATATTTGATTACTATGAGGTCGGATGTCGGCCATGGAGGCTATCAGAGTTTCAGTGTCAGGTGTTATCTCTATTACCCTTTTTAGATCAGCTATGTATGATTCTACTTTCTGCCTTACATACTAGTACATTTTTATTCGTACTGATGTCTCGTTGCCTGGGGACACTGCATTTTTTTTTCGTGCGTGCAGGTCCAGGTAGGGACTCTGATCGACCCCTCCGCTAGGATTTCGGGGTTCAGCTACGAGTTGGTAAGCTCCACCTCTTCCTGGAGATTTCATAGGATGGTTACTTTTGTTGTATCGTTTGGGTATAGTAGGGGCCTTGTCCCGACAAAGCTTATGACACTCTTAGAGGCTATTGTGGACACAGTATTCTGGGTCTTTTTGCAGTTTTCAGTCTCCAACCCATAGGCTTGGCATGTATATATATGTGTGTAGGAATGTATGTCCTCAGTCGCGGCCTCGTCGGCCAGCTAGTACTTTATTATTTTGGCTTGTCTACCTTTGTTTATATTGCTTATTGTTATTCAGGTCATGACCTTAACGGTCCAGAATTAGTATTTCAGATGTTGTGCTGCCCAATCTGTTGGGCCCCCAGTTTAGTTAGCTAGTATGTTAGTGGCTAACTCGATCGAATACAATATCGAGTGCCAGTCGTGCCTCCCCTAGTTTGGGGTGTGACATGACCACCACTCAACTAAGGCATATTGAACACTGGGTAGACTTTCTCCGAAAAGGAACCCTAAGAAAACCACTAATTTCATAACATGGTAAAAGACATTCCCCTTCGCCTTATGGGCTATTTGGCATAACAGAAATGAAAACAATGTGCATAATACTAGCAACCACATCAATACAAACAAAGTTCTTATCCAAACTATGGAATACCACCTACTAATGTCACGACCCAATTTACCTTCCGAAAGGTATCGTGATGGCACATAGTCTCTACGACTAGGTAAGTCTAATATTATGGGAAAAACTTTAATAAAAACACAAGAAATAAAGAAAATTAGGGATAATCTAAATAGCAAAACAGTGCGCTCGGCACATACAAAATATTTTCCCAATGACCCGGAATGTCACAAAGTCACAAGTTTCTAGTAACTACTGTAGCTCTAAACAAGTCTGGAAGTACATAAAAGAACTCTAGACGATGGAGTAGAACGGGACTCTGAGGATTGTGCGTACGCGATAGAAATACCTTGTAGTCTCCTAGAATCAGTAGCAAATACTATCCTCGAGGCTGATAGATCGTACCTCGATCTGCACACTAAAATATGTGCAGGAAAGGGCATGAGTAAACCATATTGGTACCCAGTAAGTGTCAAGTCTAACCCCGGTTAAGTAGTGAGAAAGTCAGGTTAAGGCCCTAGTGGAGTAAATATAATCAATTTAAAAACACTAAAAGAGATACGTAAATTCTACAGTAAACAATTAAGAAAGATGTTCGAAACTTAACGGTCAGGGGAGCCCTCGGTCAGAACAAGGTAAACATAAGGTGGAATATCCCGGGATACCGTTCCGTAGTTCCAGATGATTATGTAGTACAAGGGTATTTCCCGGAATACATCTGTAGTACCGAAATAAATATGCAACGTCGTGGGATCTCCCATAATACGTCTGTAGTCCCAATTTACATATGCAGTACAAGAGGATCTCCCGGAATACGTCTGTAGTCCCAATTTAAGTATGCGATGCAAGATAAAGTTATAGGTATGGCCTCGATTTATACAGTTCATCAAAATAACAGTTAAGGAATGCAGTAATCTAACTAAACATGGCCCACAGAATGTCAAGTCGGAAATTGAATATTAAACATGTAAGCATGCTTTTCTAATCTAAATTAAACAATTTAACATATTAAAGCAAGTTAATAGGAAAAAGACAATTTATGATTTTCGAATGAAAAATGGAATTTTTGCAATAACGGCCCGTGTACTTACTCGTCACCTCACGTACACGGCGCCCACACATCAATTAATATCAAACATCTTAAGGGAAAGTCCCCAACATAAGGTTAGGCAAGCCACTTACCTCAACCGCTCAAATCAACTTGAAATCACATTCTTTCCACATGTACCCCGACTCCAAATGGCCCAAATCTATTCAAAATAATTGCATAATGTAAATATAACTTTAAATATAATTAACTCGAAGAAAAAAGGCAAAATTAGGAATATCGTGCCAAAAATTCCCTCGGGCCCACGCCTCTGAATCCGGTAAAATTTACAAATTATGAACACTCGTTCACTCAGGAACACACTCAAACAAAAATCATCAAAATCCGACGTCAAAATCTCATTAAATTCTCGTATTTTCAATTGGAGAACTTTTTCCCCCATTTTAAAACTTTTACTCTCAAGTTCTTTAATTAGAGAAGGAAAACAATAATAGATTATTATATTATGATCAAAATAGACTTAGAATTCGTTACCCAATGATTCTCCTTCAAAATCCCTCGAGAAATCATCTCCCACCGAGCTCCAATTCGATTGTTGTGTTATGAAATTTCAAACCATCGAACTTCCTATTTCTGCCCAGTGATTTCCGCATCTGCGGTTCATGGGGTCGCACCTACAGTCCCGTACCTGCGTAAAAGGCATTGCAGGTGCGAAAAAAACTTACCCGGGCTGGGGCCGCATCTGCGATGCCCCAGCCGCACCTGCGATACCCCAGTTGCATCTGCGGTGCCTGATGCCTTTGGCCTTCTTCCTCTTCTGTGAACACCACCACTGCACCTGCGGACACCCCCTCCGCATGTGCGTAACACCAGAACCAGCAACACCAGATTTTGCCTAAGTCCAATTTTCTTCCCGTTGAGCATCCGAATTACACCTGAGGCCTCCGGGACCTCAACCTAACCTACCAACCAGTCCTATAACCTCATTCTAACATATTCGAGCCTTCAAACCACATCAACTAACACACAAAAAAAGAATTAAACATGGATTCAAGCTTAAGAACTTAACATTTTTTCTAAAATCTACAAACGATGTCGAAACACGTCAAACCTAGTCCGAATGACCTCCCATTTGACACACATGTCACAAATGACGCTATGAACCTACAGCCACTTAGAGAATTCCATTTCGAGCTCGATATCAAAATTACCCTTATCGGCCGAAATCACCGAAAATCTAACTTTCGCCAATTCAAGCATATATCTACTAAAAACCTCTAAAACACATTTCGGACGTGCTCCTAACCCCAAAATCACTCAACGGAGCTAGCGGAGTCGACAGAATTCCATTCCTGACCCGTCTTCTTACATTTCCGACTATGGTCCAAATTCTAAGGCTTAAAATCACAATTACGACTAAGTCTCCCAAAACTCTCTGAATGGGCTCAAACTCTCAAAACGACCGTGTTTACCGGGAAAATGGTAATTAAAATTATATTTGATTATGTGGTTCTAAAAATATGCGATTTATTTTAAAATAAGTTGTTAACCAGTTGGTGCTAAGTGCGATTGAAGCAGATAGAGTAAAAATATTATGAAATCGAAGATAAGCAAACCGAGATGCCTCAAATTGAACGTTCGATGCTGGCCTCAGAGGGTCTTCGAGGTCGTGGCTCGGGGCTACCGTTTGATGATCGATGAAGCTATTACAGTTGTATAGGTTTCAGAGTGTGCTATTTATGTCCAATAATGAGCTATAAATGAAGAATAATTGATGAAATGTAATATATATAAGCAAATGAGCTAACAGAGAGACACTAGGGAATGTTTTAGTAATGAAGTAGAGAATGTTCTTGTTCCTTCTATCTAATATCATGTGTGACAAAAATAATAAGGGTCCCCTTTATATAGAAAGGGAAATCCCAACATAGTACACTATCCTTTATTACAAAGATTTTTGATTGATACAGCTATTTAATGTCTGAGTACGGAATCGTAGTGCCTCGAGGTCGAGCGTAAGGGATGCTCGAGGCCAGACCTCGGGCCATACCTTGAATCTTATGCGAGTAAGCTACCGAATGTCACAACAGACATAAAATTGGCCTTCCCGATTTTAGCCGTGCACAGATAGTCCCCGCTTCTTAGAGTAGAATGACAAGAAACGTTCTCGAATGCTTACCCCTTCAGAGTTTCTTCAATGGAATTGGCTCGTCAGAATATTTAATGACCTCCCTCAAAATACTGCACGAGGTCGTAGCTAGCACGATCTCTGATAAAACCCATGACCCGCCAATGGTTTAACTTCTCCGTTTCCCAAGCATTGCCCACATGACCGCTAAAAGTATCACACCCGCGTGCTATCCGAATTTTCACTTCCACCTTTAAGTTTTTAGCTCTTCTTCTGCGCTCATCTCTCTCCTCAGTTTATCTTCCCATCTCTTTTCTCATACACCACAGTTCAGTCATGGCCAAGACTTCCAAGACAATCCCACAAAAAGAGGATATTTCTTCCCCCACGTGCCCGGCCAAAGACAAAGTGAAAAAAACCATCGAGTGTTGAGCAATGTATTCCTGGTGATTTCGAGACGACCTCTGGCCTTACCATCGATAGGCCTCCAAACAAATCGGGTTTATCCGAGCCCGTGTCCAGGTATATCTATATAATTCCCAAAGTCGAGAGGGTGAAATCTGATTGTGGCTGGGAGGAGACAATGTTTGTTGAGATCCCCAAGGTTGAGGATAATATAACCACTTATAAATCCGGTTTCCTCAGCATCTATACGTACCCTTTACACTTGGGCCCGTAGACTCTTCCTCCCTTTCATTGATAGATCCGGTCATACTGGACTTTTGATGTCAATACCGAGTGACACTCGATCAAATATATCTTTCCTTATGGAGGATTGTATACATGCTCTGGTACTTTTCCAACCAAATGGAGGGAATGACATTTACCTTTGATCACCCGATACCTTTGATCAAATTACACCATCGGTCCGCAAAGTCATGTTTCGCGAGCATCGATGAGGATAAGGATCGAGGCTGGATGAGCCGGTTCGTCAGAGTGAGGACCTCAGATGTTATCCCAGCTGATCGGATGCCATTCACGGAGGAATGAACCATGAGTCATAAGTATCATTGTCTCAAACACATATCGTTCTTCCCTTATTTCTATTCTCTGAATCGGTCCTTTCTTGAAAATACAATCGCCGTCTAATTCCCTAATGCGGTCTCGAAAATCTCGAGATGGATCAGGTGTTTGAACTCTGCCTTTTTGTATAATACGCGTTCATTGCGGAATTTTCCCAAAACGCGATGGCAGGCCGAGAAACACGCTAATCTCCTTACGTGATCATTGCATACTTTAATGTAGGGGCTATTTTGTAGAAGTGAAACTAACATGTTTTGCTAATGCAGGTATTGGGGAAAACTAGTAAATGAGGCTGCCCCGCCCAGTGAGGCAAGCACTTCGAGGCCCGAGAAGGGCAAGAAGAGGAAGTAGTGGACTTCGGGTGAGTCTCCAAAACCAAAGAAAATCAGGATTCGTAGGACTAAGACCGATGACACAGTCCTAACTCCGGCTACTGCAATGAGTCTGTGTGTTGCAGATGAAGATGATGGATGTGATGAACGCCCTTTGGCACATGGGGCAGATAGAAGTGCCAATATGTAGGAGGCCACATAACGGGGGACCCCCGAGCCGGAAGTGGCTGAAGAGGTTGGCCTCGATCAGAACAAAGCACTGATGAGGGAAGTGTCCCCGGTCATCGGTCTGGTTGCGATGTGGTCCATACCGAAGAGTATTTAGCTGTCAAGTTCAGGGAGCTTGAACCTAAAGTAACTCGGGACCAAGCAAATATCTTGACAGAGATCAACATCGTTTATAACCTCGATATGGGCCCTTCGTTTTCTCCAGGGGAGATAGGTGACGCGTTGAAAAGAGGTGTCGCCGATGTGGGGGTCTCTCAAGGCGAGTTTGACTCATTTAGAGAGTTTTTTGCCGGTGTTGAGGATGACATCGATCTCGATGCCCCCGTCGCCCTTGAATAGGCAGGGAAGCTTCAAAAGCAGGTAATCTTGATCTCTCCCTTCGATTTTCTGTCTTCATTTGTTAATTCCTTCCTCCGTATTACAGGTCCAGAAGTTGTACGTCCATGCCTTTTCCAATCTTCAGATTGAGCTCACCAGGCGCGGGGAGGAGTTGAGGAAACTCAAATCGGAGCTCAATGCATCATAGACTTCCTCCTCCCGAAAGGACGAGGAGTTGAATGAGCTCCGGACTAGTTTGGAGGGAGTGCACCAAGAGCGGACCAGTTTTGCTGAGCAGGTAATATTACACACGATTTTATTTCCTTACCTTCGCGAGCTGGTTCTTTCCTAACATGATTTGCTTCACAGATCGAACAGAGGAATGTCCAAGTGAGGCAACACCAAAAGGAGTCCGCGGCCAAAGACGCGGAGATCCTTAAGCATAAAAAGAAAAACGAGGTTCTGACCTTGGAAAGGGACCTTTCGCAGGGTAAGCTAGCCTCGACCCAAGGTCTTCTCTGGAGCGCCGATGATGAGGTTGTCTCGCTATCTATGGATAAGGCTGAGGTTGATGGTCATGCTGCCTCGTACAAAAGGGATGCGATCACTGCCAATAGCCGGGCTAGGAAAATATCTGAGGAAGCCGAGCTCAAGTTGGTTTGAGCTGTTGTTTACGCCCGCTCGCAAGCTAAGAGGCAGGACCTTGAGGAAGCAAGTGCGAAAGGCATCGATCTTGCATACGATATTGAGAGGGCAAGGATAGAAGAGGAGGGGTCGGCCCTCTACATATCTTCGGACGAGGGCTCAGATAGCGATTCCGGCAGTAGCTTGTCAGATGGCGAAGGCGAGGAGTAGGCCTGTTTTACAAATTTTGCATTTTATTTTCCCCTTTGTACATCGGCTCTTGGGAGGAGTCTTGTTGGGGGGGGGGCCCTCTGTAAATATATTTTTGTGAATATAACAGGGGATTTTCTGTTTTCTAGTTTCCTCCATGCAACGGCGTTCCTTTCGTTTTCTATGTTGGCCCGTCCGGGGTTCATTTTTAGAGCATTAAAGTCGTCGGGATAGGGTACCATCTCAGGCTAGTCCGATGTGCGGATCTCAGACAGTTCCATTTAGAACTTTTACTAACAGCCGTCGGTACTCTCGAGATCGGACACCATCTCGAGATAGGAACGGTAATTCCTTTAAATAATCGTGCAAGCAACGATGAAGCTTCTTGAGGTCGAGGGCCGTTTCGAGATCTTGTTAATATTGACGTCTTTTCATAGCCCATAATAACAATGAAATTCCCTGTGAGAAGGCATTATGCGGGCAGCCCTTTAGGGTTCATTATGACAGTTGGGGTCCATGAAATTGGGTACCATTTCGGAGACAGATTGATAGATCCGTTGGACGGTCCCTCGAAGTCCATAGGCATGATATTTGAGACTTGAGATAGGGCATCTTCTCGAGGTTGAACCGACATGGGGACCTCGAGTCTTTGGTCAATGTCGTTCATGTGACATGGCCCGCGAGACGACTGTGGTTGTCCCACCACTTCGACCTCCTATGAGCGGTAACGACACTGTCTGGATTAACTGCGCCTCAAGGTAAGTTAATCGGCCGTTGCATTGCCCTATAAATACATTAGCTTCCCTCGCTCAAAGACTTCGCCGTGTTGAGCGATTATCTCTTTTGTAGAGTCCTTCGCCCTTTCACCGATTCTTTATTTGTGTAAGTTTAGAGTTTTTCCCTTGTCTCTCGTTCCCCGCACCGGAGCACCTATGGATACCACATCAAATCCCGTTCTTCGGGAGGAGTGGAATTCTGCTTCCGTTTCTTGCCTGATCGATGGCTCGTTGGTGCCAGACGAACGGACATCAGAACTTGAGGCCACGAAGAGAGGCTGCGGATTGGGGGAGAATGTGGTACTGTAGATACCTTCCCCTTAAGAGAGTATCAAGACCCATGCGGAAGGAATTTTCAACGTGTGCACGTACCTTTTTTCGTTGGGCCACCTTGATATGGTTGTTTTCGATCTTTGTAGGAGGTATTAGGTAACTTCAGCTTTGGTTCATCCATCTTCCTGGAGGATAGTATTGATGAAGAGGTTCTTTGACGAGAAGGCTGGGCTCGTGTTCACCCTTAGTCATCTTATCAGATTATACCGGCCCTCGCACTGTCGGGGCCTAATTACTCTCCAACGCCAATCCACTCGGTCTCTCGGTGGTAGCGACGAAGAGGAGAGGGATCGCGGGTGGATGAGTCAGTTTTTTCCGAGTGCGTGCTGTTGATATTATCCCGCAGGAGTTCATGCCCTTCCTCGAGAGATGGAATTTCACACGTAAGTGGTGCACTTGTGTATTTATTATTTTATATGGAGCGAAAGTAGACTTTATGATGATGTCTTCCCTTCCTTTTGGAAGCAACTCCGTGGATGCCATTCGAGATTCCCGACTTGGCGGATTGGATTCGGAGATTGACGGCCTATTCCACTTGTGATGACAGTAAGTGGCGATGCCTGATGGAGGGCAGATGCGAGGCCTTAGAAATGAGAGATGAGAGCAACCAGAGACAATCCTCTACGCATGGGGAAACCTTTTTCGAGGTGAGATCCTCCTAGCGTCGTAAGGGCGGTGAAGCCGAGCTTTCCAAGTCCAAAGTTTTTACCTTCGGGGAAGTGATCCCTCCCTTAACGCCATTTTCCTACCCTGTCAAAGGTACTTCAAGGGGGAAGATTGGAATCCGTCACTTTCTCCTCCTATCGAGGGTGCCTTGAAGGATTCTCAGGGCCAAGGGCCGTATGATGGGAGCGGACCCCCTAAAGATGGTGTCTCTTCTTGGGACAGTTCGACCGGGACCAAAGATGCCAGACTAGGAAGCGCTCGGTCGGCCTTCGAGGAGACCCAACGAATTTTCTCTGTGGTGAGCTTTAATGATCCTCCAACCTTCCAACTTCGTATTTCCATTTTTCTAACTAGAGCTTTCTTTTCACAATTCTTTGATAAGTTTAAGTATGAATTGCGAAAAGCTTCAGACGGGTAAAGATCCCTCAAGATCCTTAGTGATAATCAAACAAAGGAATTGACACGCCTTCGGTGAGAGGTTAGTCGGAGCAACGACTACGAAGGTTGACTCGAGGAACACGTGATTTATTTTGCGATGATGTACATATTTCCTCTCTTGTTTTCAGGGATTAACGTTCTGGCGTTGCAGCTGCAGTGGAAGACGGAAGACCTAGAACGTCTTTGGGGCAGAGTTGGTCAAGTCGTACGTGAGTACAATGAGCTTAAGGCTCAGAATGATGCCCACGTTGCAGCCAAAAATAATGCCTTGGCTAAAGTTTCTGCCCTCGAAGTGCACCTTCGGTATGCTCGATAGGATAACTCAATTCAGGCGGGCAAGGTAGGAGAACTCGAAGTCGAGCTCCTGCGAATGAAAGCTGAAGTAGTTGATGCTTGTGTCGAGGCGCAAGAGGCTCAAGCAAAGGTCAACAAAAAGGTGGTCATTTATTCGAAAGATGCTGCTGATGTTCGGGCTGAGATGAGAAAGGTTTTTGATCGTGAACGTAGGAGAAGAGTCTTTTCCCATCATAGATCCCGAAGGGAAACCCTCGAGGAAATCCATTATAGGGGTTTCGACCTCTCGGAAGAGATAAGGATGGCCAGGGCGGACGAACACGACACCAAACTCCTTATGTTGTATTCTGAGGATAATGAAGAAAAGACCGATATAGCTACAATCCCCGAGGGGAAGTAGGCCAGGCTTTTTTTATTTCTGTTTTGTTGGGCTCTTCGTGATAGCATCTGCGAATGTATATTTACAATGCCTTCATATATGGGTAATTTTCCAATTTTTTTCGGCCATCTTGCACCTATTTTTTCTAAGAATTTTAATCGTCGAAAGCCGGTCCAACGGTCTTGTTGAGGAAACCCTTAGGTTTACGGATCGGCCCTAAGGTTTGTTAAATCAGTGTTTAAGCTTATGGGGTCAATATGACCTTTTAGTCAGCCCGGAGGCCTTCGAGTGTTGGCTCCTAAGCTCCAATATGTTTGCCCTTGGGCATTTTAGTTAATCATCTGGGACTTAGTCCTCGAGTCGGGCTCAGTCACCGAGCCGGGTTATGGCTCGAGCTCATCGACCCTTTAGGTTTTGTATTAGCCCGGAGGCTTTTTTAAGCTGGCTTCAAGGCTCTTATGAAATTTTAGTTAACTATTTCTGGCTCAGTCCCCGAGCCGGATTAAGGCTTGAGCTCATCGACCCTGTAGGTTTTGAATTATCCCGGAGGCTTTTTAAGCTGGCTTCAAGGCTCTTACACATCGGGTCAATATGACCTTGTTATGTTCTTATTGATCCGGGGTCCTCCTTGTCTTATGTTACCCCGTTTATTGCTTCAAGTTTTGGGATAGAACCCGAACAACTTCATGAGTCGTTCTCTGTATCGACTTCGGTTGGTGATTCTATTACAGCAGCGCGAGTCTATAAGAATTATGTTGTCACGGTATGTGGTCGCGTTACCACGACCGATCTTATTGAGCTTGGGATGGTAGATTTTGATATTATTATGGGAATGGACTGGCTTTATTCATTCTTTGCTAAAGTTGACTACCGAATGAGAGTCATCAGACTCGAGTTTCCTAATGAGTCGGTTATTGAGTGGAAGGGGAATGGTGTGGTGCCGAAGGGTAGGTTTAATTCCTACCTTAAGGCTTCGAAGATGATTAATAAGGGATGTATCTATCATTTGGTCCGGGTAGCAGACACCGCTTAAGAAGTGTCGGCCCCCGAGTCCGTGCCAGTCGTGAATGAGTTTCTTGAAGTGTTTTCGAACGAGCTCCCAGGGATTCCGCCAGATAGGGAGATTGATTTCGGGATTGACGTATTGCCAGATACGCAGCCTATATCTATTCCACCATACAGAATGGCGCTAGCAGAGTTGAGGGAGTTAAAGGAGCAGTTGAAGGATTTATTAGAAAAAGGGTTCATTCGGCCGAGTGTGTCGTTGTGGGGCGCTCCGGTTCTTTTCGTCAGAAAGAAGGATGGGTCGCTTCGTATGTGTATCGATTATCGACAGCTCAACAAAGTCACTATCAAAAACAAGTATCCATTGCCTCGAATAGATGATTTGTTTGATCAATTGCAAGGTGCGAGGTTCTTCTCCAAAATTGATTTACGGTCTAGGTATCATCAGTTAAAGATCAAAGAGAATGATATTCCTAAGACCACCTTCAGGACTCGTTATGGTCATTTAGAATTTTTGGTAATGTCCTTTGGGATGACCAATGCTCCAGCAGCTTTCATGGATCTTATGAATCGGGTTTTCAAGCCATTTCTAGACACCTTCGTGATTGTTTTTATTGATGACATCCTTGTCTACTCGCGGAGTCGGGAAGATCATGTTAATCACCTCAGGGAAGTCCTACAGACTCTTCATCATCACCAGTTGTATGCTAAATTTTCGAAATGCGAGGTTTGGCTAGAATCAGTCGCGTTTCTAGGTCATGTTGTTTCCAGAGAAGGGATTCAGGTTGATCCCCAGAAGATCGCGGCAGTGAAAGATTGGCCTAGACCAACGACCCCGACAGAGATTCGCAGTTTCTTGGGTCTAGTTGGGTATTATCGGAGGTTTGTGGATGGATTCTCTACCCTCGCCTCCCCATTGACTAAATTGACACAAAAAGCGGTGAAGTTCCAGTGGTCCGATGCTTGTGAGAAAAGTTTTCATGAATTGAAGTCGAGATTGACTTCGGCACCGGTATTGACCTTGCCAGAATGTATAAAGGGATTTGTGGTTTATTGCGATGCTTCAAGGGTTGGTTTGGGGTGTGTGTTGATGCAACATGGGAAGGTTATAGCGTATTCTTCAAGGCAACTCAAAAATCACGAGAAGCATTATCCGACGCATGATTTGGAGCTCGCGGAAGTGGTGTTTGCATTAAAAATTTTGGGGCATTATCTTTATGGAGTCCACATGGACGTGTTCTCAGACCACAAGAGTCTTTAGTATTTATTCAAGCCGAAGGAACTGAATCTAAGGAAGCGGAGGTGGTTAGAATTGCTTAAGGATTATGATATGAACATCTTGTACCATCCAGGAAAGGCGAATGTGGTGGCCGACGCTCTCAGTCGGAAGTCTATGGGAAGTTTGGCTCATTTGGAAGCGGATCAGAGGCCTTTGGCTCGGGAGGTATACCAATTGGCCAGTCTGGGGGTTAGTCTCTCGACCTCAGACAAAAGGGGATGTCGTGGTGCATAATGTGGCAGAATCGTCACTTGTAGCAGAAGTCAAGGAAAAGCAGTTTATTGATCCAGCATTGGCGCAATTGAGGGAAGCAGTTTTGAATGGCCAGAATTCAGCATTTTCACTCGACAGCAATGATGGTGTATTGCGATGTCAGGGTAGGCTATGTTCCCCCGATGTGGATGGTCTTCGGGAAAGGGTAATGGCGGAGGCACACAATTCCAGGTATTCCGTGCATCTAGGTTCTACGAAAATGTATCATGATCTCCGGGAAAATTATTGGTGGAGCGGTATGAAGAGGGATGTGGCGGACCTTGTATCCAAATGTTCAAATTGTCAACAGGTGAAGGCCGAGCATCAGAGGCCCAGTGGGTTAACCAAGCTTGTGGAAATACCAATGTGGAAGTGGGAAATGATTAATATGGATTTCGTGGTAGGGTTACCTCGCACTCAGCGCAAGTTTGACTCGATTTGGGTGATAGTGGATCGACTCATGAAATCAGCTCACCTTTTGCAAGTCAAGTCCACCGACACAGCGGAACAGTATGCTCAATTGTACATCAAGGAGATAGTTAGACTTCATGGCACTCCAGTTTCTATTATCTCATATCGAGGGGCCCAGTTCACAGCTAATTTTTAGCGGAAATTTCAGCAAGGTTTGGGTACTCAGGTAAATCTCAGCACGGCTTTCCATCCACAGACTGACGGTCAGGCAGAGCGAACTATTCCGACTGTTGAAGATATGCTACGGGCTTGTGTTTTAGACTTCAAGGGTAATTGGGATGATCATTTGCCGCTTGTCGAGTTTGCTTATAATAACAGCTTCCATGCTAGTATCCGAATGGCCCCGTTTGAGGCATTGTACGGAAGGAGGTGTAGATCTCCGATCGGATGGTTCGAGGTTGGTGAAGCAGAATTGTTAGGACCAGATCTTGTGCACCAAGCTATGGAGAAAGTTAGAGTCATTCAGGAAAGGATGAAAACTGCTCAGAGTCGCCAGAAATCTTATGCCGATGTTCGTCGGAGAGAATTAGAATTCCAAGTAGATGATTGGGTGTTCTTAAAGGTGTCTCCCATGAAAGGAGTGATGAGGTTTGGGAAGAAAGGGAAATTGATCCCCAGGTACATCGGGCCGTATCGGATTGCTCAAAGGATATGGCAAGTAGCTTATAGGTTGGAATTGCCCCCTGAGTTGTCATTAGTACACCCGGTGTTCCACGTGTCCATGTTGAAAAAGGTAATTGGAGATCCATCCACCATCGTGCCAGTCGAAACCATTGAGGTAAATGAAGANAAGCGGAGAGGGAAATTAAAGAAAAGTACCCCCACTTGTTTGAATGAGTCTAGTAGTGAATTGTGTGTGTTCCTATTCCTAGGCAATTGTAAGTTGTGGTTAATGTTGCATAAATGTAAATATAAATGTAAATGTAAATGTAAATGTGCACGGCATCACCCTTCGTGCTTTATCACTCTTTCCTTACCATATGCATAAGTATAAATTATAAGTATGAATGTGCACGGCATCACCCTTCGGGATTTATCACTCTTTCCTCACCCAAATAGTGGAAACAATAATATCCCGGCAAGGGAATTAACAATAGAAAAATTAACATCTCGGTAAGGGAATCATCTATAACCAATCTAGTTCCAACGGTTAACTTCACAAAATAAATCTCAACTTGAGCAAATGCTCAACAATGGTCAATTACCAAGGAATCATCATCAGTTTTGTTCAATACGGATAGTCATTAGTTTAAGCATGGACAGGACATAATAAGAGTCACAACAGTTACAATATATGACTCACGGGCATGCTTGACACAAACGTATAGATACTTGTCACCACACCTATACGTCGTACTCAACACTAACACCTAGCAAATATGACACAACACATATTCCCTCAAGCATAGGTTAGGCCAAACACTTACCTCAATTCCGTAGGTCACTCACTGCTCAATTATAGCTTTTCCTTTCGAATTCACCTCCATCACACTCGAATCTAATCATAATTAGCTTAATATCATTAATTAATGCTAAAGGAAGTAACTTTACTGAAAATTATGATTTCTCCTTTGTTTTCTCAAAAAACATTAAAACCCGACCCTGGGCCCGCTTGGTCAAAACTCGGGGTTCGGACCAAATTACATTTACCCATTCACCCCCGAGCCCATATATGGAATTAGTTTTGAAATCCGACCCCAATTTGAGGTCAAAATTCGATTTTTACAAAATTCCCTAATTCTACCCAAACCCTCAATTTTTACCATGAAAATTCTTGATTTTTGATTGAGAAGTTATGAAAAATATTGGGTAATTGAAAGAGTAGAGTTTAGAATTGTTTACCAACATTTTGGGGATGAACTTGGGTGAAGAAAATTTCCTCTAGGTCTTTGTAGTTCGAAAAATGGTGAAAAATAGGTTTTGCCCGAGTTTTAAAATTGATTTTATATAGCTGGGCAGGCGTTCATCACGTTTGCGTGAGCCTGCCCGCGTTCGCATAGGGTCAGGCCCAAGTGGCCTTCGCGTCGCCTGAGGACCAACGCATTCGCATAGCATTAGGCACATTGGCCTCTGCGTTCGCGACCAGGTGGCCGCGTTTGCATAGGGTAAGCGGCTCTCCCCCCCCCCCCCCCCCCCCCCCCCCCCCCCCCCCCATGTCCATTTATGCATCGCGTTCGCGTGGCCGGGACGCAATCGCGAAGTGTCTCCCCCTAGTGCTTCGCGTTCACGTTCGCGTACGATGTCGTGCGTTTGCATAGAACAAAAAAATGGCTCAGTGCACTTTACTCTACGCGTTCGCAATTGAAGCAACGCGAACGCGAAGAACAAATTGACTTAGCACCATATACAGCAGAAACAACAACTTTTCTAAGTTCAAAGCATCATGTGGCCTATCCGAAACTCACCCGAGCCCTCAGGGCTCTAAACCAAACATGCACGCAAGTCTAAAAATATCATACGGACTTTCTCGTGCGATCAATCATGAAAATAACGTCTAAACGATGAATTTAACCTCAAAACTCATAGTTATTCTCAAGAACACTGAACTTTCACTATTTCTCAACCGGACGTCCGAATCACGTCAAATCAATTCCGATTCTCACCAAATTTCATAGATAGTACTTAAATACTATAATAAATTTGTACCGGGCTCCGAAACTAAAATATAGTCCCGATACCAATGGTTTCAAACATTAATTCATTTTTTCATTTCATTAATAATTCAGCAAAACCATTTCTTTCAAAAAGTGATTTCTAAGGCTAGGGACCTCAGAATTAAATTTCGGGCATACGCCCAAGTCCCATATTTTACTACGGACCTCCCGGGATCGTCGAAAAACAGATCCGGCTCCGTTTACTCAAAATGTTGACCCAAGTCAACTAAAACCAAATTTTTAACTCTAGAAATTATTATTTCTCATATTTTCACATAAAGCTTTCTGGTTACACACCCGGACTGCGCACGCATATCTAGATAATTAAAATTAGTCTTTTTATGGCTAATAAGTCTGGAACGGAGTCTTAATTCATAAAATGATCCCTTGGGTCATCACATGACACTTCAACATACGTCCCAATATGGAGTATTAACAATAATGGAATTTTCACTACTTGGTCTTGCTACAATTTAATTGACAAAGTACAATCTACCAGGAAATATTACTCGTGGATTTTGAAATTACAGCGCCCGAACAAGATTAAGTTCTTTCTTTGGTTATGTTATCATAATTGGATACCATGTAGGCATTATCTTTGCCATATTGGCATGAATATTGATGAACTATGCACAATCTGTAGGAAAGAACCCGAAAACATAACACATATCTTTTAAAAGTGCACTATAGCAAGGGAATTATGGCTTGACATTAGTATTAATACAAGCCAAATTTTCAATAGTTATGAGCACTGGCTTGGCAATATTAGAAACCTAAACCCTAGCATACCGTCTAAACTTATCCACTGGAGTACGCTTTTCCATTTCATCATCTGGAACCTCTGGATTACGAGGAGTAACAATAATATAAATAACACGACTAAGGCAGTTTCTCTAACCTTTGTATTAAACCAAGCTATAGAATACAAATTAATGACAGAACGGGAAAGCAACCTTACTAAGCACATTCCCATCCAAATTACCTGGAAAAGGCCACCAAAGGAATGGTATAAACTCAACATTGATGGAGCCTTAAAAAATGGTAAGACATATGATGGAATTGGGCGTGTATTTAGAAACAACAATGGGGACTGGGTGATGGGCTTTCAAATGAAAACTCATTCAAAATGACCTTTTCACACAGAACTACAGGCTCTCTTCCATGGCCTTCATCTTGCATGGGAACAAAAGCTCTATCCACTAGAAGTGGAAACAGATGCAACCCAGGTAATTAACTTCATTAGCCATGGATACGCCACTTATAACACTCTTATAAATAATTGCAGGTGGCCATCCAGAATGCACATGCTGGTGATCAGACATAACTTCCGTCAAGGGAATGAAGTAGCACATCTTTTGGCCAAGGAAGCATCAAGGCATCCAAATATTAATAAACTCAATCGTCTAGCTATCCCACCACCTTATGTCACGACCAGGTTGCTGGCGAACAAAGTGGTGAAGTTTATGTCAAGTTTGTTTTTGTTATTGTATGTAGACAATTAGCTAAGCTAGGTGACCTTAGTGCCATGCACGTACTATCGTCAATATATAATAATCCAATGGATCAAACGTATTATTATTTAGTATATAATGAATAAATATTTCAGTTTTTCAAAAAAAGATAGACGCCTTCACTTTCAGGTGAATTTTCTAAAATCTGTAACATCTCTTTTAACTAGGGCTATTTTCTGTCAATTGTATGAGTACATTGTCACACCATGCCAAAACTGTTGGGATTTTAAGTATTTAATGATATATTAATGCTTAAAATGGGTGAATGGGAAAT
>ML287399.1:7981-54725 GCA_005239495.1 Nicotiana undulata
TTGTTGTCGGTCCTAGCCTCGTCACTACTTCGCCGAGGTTAGGCTCGGCACTTACTCAGTACATGGGGTCGGTTGTACTGATGCTACACCTGCACTTCTTTATGTTGTGCAGACTACGCAGCCAGACCCGGTGATCACTGACGGTCGGAGCATCTCATGTGTTCACACAGGATACATCGAGGTAAACCCGCAGACGTTCGTGGGCCTTGGCGTCACCTTCTACTCTTCACTTTCAGCTCTGTCTTACTTTATATTTCAAAGACAGTCCTATGTACTTATTTTCAGACCTTTGTTTTAGTAATCTCTTAGACAGTTCGTGAGTATGTGACACCAGTTCTGGGATTTGTATATGGGTTTTATTTCGAAATTGCTATGTTATATTTTGGATATTTGTTAAATTTCACATTGTGGGCCATCGATGCCTTAGTTTACTTGTTCATTTTAGTTGTTAATGCGTTTTATTTAGTTCAAACGTTGGCTTGTCTGGCAGGTTCAATGTTAGACGCAGTCATGGCCCGAAGGTGGGATTTCGGGTCGTGACAGTTGGGCACCTGGAGCCAAAGTAATGTAGACATCAATATCATGATCATGATGCATGCTTGGAAGATCATAAGGAAAGAAATTAGAGAACTCTTGGACTACATGCACTAAATCAAGCACCAGAGTCTTTGTAGTAGTATCTCGAACATAAGCTAGATAAGCTAAACCCCGCTTCTCAACCTTTATCTGAAAAGAGATAACATGACCATATGCACAGATAGACAAACCCTTTCATTCCAATCTAGGCAACTCTGGCATTGCCAAGGTAATAGTCTTGGCATGACAACCAAGGATGGCGTGATATGGAGACAACCAGTCCATGCCCAAGATTACCTCAAAGTCGGTCATATTGAGCAACAAAAGATCCTCTCTAGTCTCATAACCCTAGAAAGTAACAATGCAAGACGGATAGATCAGATCCACAACAACGAAATCGCCCACAGGAGTGGATACATAAATAGGCGTATCCAGGGACTCACAAGAAACACCGAGGAAATGAGAAAATATAGATGAACTATATGAATACATAGACCCTGGATCAAATAGAACTTAGACATCCCAACTGAAAACAGAAATAATACATGTCATCACGGCATCTATGGCCACCGCATCTAGTCTGGCTGTAAAATCATAAAACCTACCCGGAGCGCCACCTTATTGGCCTCCACCTCTGGGACGGCCCTTAACCACATGCTCTCCACCTTTGGGTGGCCGGGTTAATGGTGGCGCCGCGGGTGCTGTAATCATAGGCTGCTGACCCTACTGCACTGCCTTGCCTCAATGCTTGGGTCCGAAACTCCGCACATGGATAAGATCCTCGCACTCAAAACAACCTCTTGGTACGGTAGACTACTAACCTGAAGTTTGACCTTGATGGCCTGAATACCCATTGGATAAACCCTGAATAGCTTGGGGGCAATAGGAAATCTCGAGCATGATGCTGAAATAAGGTCACACTGGAACTCCCCAAGGGGGCACCGGTTCTAGATATGTGGGATTGCTAGACTGAACCCTCACAAACCGACCCATGCCCCCCGTCGGGGCACCTCTGAACTCTCCAGAATATCAAAACTGTTAATCCCTCATCACGGCCTACTCTCGGCTGCATTGATGTACACTTTGGATCCTCCGAGCTATCTCTACCTCTAACTCATAAGAACTTCCCACATCAACCTCTCGGGCCATGGAGGCTTGGATACCTGAATGCAAACCGGAAACAAACCTCCACTCTCTCTCATCATCTTTAGGAAGTATCATAAGTGCATGACAAGAAAACTCAGAGAATCTCGCCTCATAGTCAGTCACTAACAACTGACCCTGCCGGAGCTGCTCGAATTTAAACTGTAACTCTTTCCTATGAGAGGGTGGGATATACCTATACATAATAATACGGGTGAACCAATGTCACGACCCAAATTTTCCCTCCGTTGGGTATCGTGATTGAACCTAGTCCTAGAGACTAGGTAAGCCTAACAGTTAATAATAACAACAATAAGTAATGGAACACTAACAGTCTAGATATAAAAACCTTGACCAAATTTACAATGTTTTCCCAAAACCGGTAATACAAGTCATAAGCCCTACGAATCTCCTACGACTTTTAAATACAACTGTTTTGGAAATAAATATGACAGTGTATGAATAATAATACAAGGAAGGTGACTCCGAAGCCTGCGAACGCAGCAACAGGTTACCTTGAGTCTCCTCAACAATCATCCGCGCAGTTACTAACAATCAAAACCTGGATCTGTGCAAACAAAAATACACAGAAGAGTAGTATGAGCACACCACAGCGGTGCCCAGTAAGTATCAAGACTAACCTCGGTGGAGTAGTGATGAGGACTAGTCAAGATACCACTGGTCTACAAAAATAATTAACATGAATATAGAAGTAACCGAACACTACATCTATCTAAGAATTTACAGGATAATTTACAACACTGACAATATAATGCGGAAGGGAAATTACAGAAAAATAACCACGAAACAACATAAATTACACAGGAAGATGGATAGCAAAAGAAACCAAACCCGAATTACAGAAAAACACAATGCAATAGAGAACCCAACAGCTCAAATTTGCATCAATTTATTCACATCGAGCCTTAGCCATTAAATTCCATAAATTGGTGGGAACCCTTAAACAACAGATCATATGAAAAGCTTTGCTAATAAAATCATTTTTATGTAGAAAGATTTCCTTTGAAAACATACTTTCTCCAAAATATATATAAGTATATGTACTAGAGAGGGTTACGTAAAACATAGTTTTCTTTCAAATTACGAAGTTTCCAAAGATACTTTCCAAATAAAGACTTCCAAGTATCATTTTATGCAAGACTAGTGCTTTTCAAATATACATTCGATGTAAAGGTCTTCAGCTATAATCATTTCGAAAACCATTACTTTTCAATAATACCTTTTCAGAAAAATCTCGTTATCATAATCTCCTCGAGGTAAATCTGTCAGAACTCAGTCCATACTCAAAACTTGTCTTGTCAATAAATGTAGTAAGGGATCAATGCGAATATCCGGATTTAAACAACGGAATATTAACTCTTAAACAAATGCGGTAGATATCAAACAAGAACACGGAAAAGTATAATGCAAAGACAAGTGCACGGCATGTCCCCTCGTGCTAAAGTAAATAATCACTTGGCACGGAATGTCCCCTCACACATAATAAATAAATGAACACTCAGCACGAAATGTCCCCTTGTGCAATAAATAATAAACAATCGGCACGGCATGTCCCCTCGTGCGATAAATAATAAACAATCGTCACGGCATGTCCCATCGTGCGATAAATAATAAACCATCGGCACGGCATGTCCCCTCGTGCAATAAATAATAAACAATCGGCACGGCATGTCCCCTTGTGTGATAAATAATAAACAATCGACACGGCATGTCCCCTCGTGCAATAAATAATAAACAATCGGCACATCATGTCCTCTCATGCGTTAAATAATAAACAATCGGCACAGCATGTCCCCTCGTGCGATAAATAATAAACAATCGGCACGGCATGTCCCCTCGTGCGATAAATAATAAACAATCGGCACGGCATGTCCCCTCGTGCATAGATAAATTAAAGAACAATAAATCGATGAAACACATCAACTATAGGAACCATAAATCACAATGTCCGAGCAAGGGAATCAACAATGCAACCAATACCATAACAGCAAAGCAATAATAGAAAACACACCATCCCGGCAAGGGAGTCAACAATGAAAAACAATACCATCTCGGCAAGGGAAAAATAGCTATAACCAATCTTGCCTAAGCAATTAACTTTACGGAATAAAACTCAGCTCAAACGAAGGCCCAGTAATAGGCAACATCAAGAAAACATGAGCAACATAATTATTCATCAATTAGACCCAAGTAACACATAAGAGAAAAAGTCGTATAGATCACAATGTAAGACTCACGGGAATGCTTGACTCTAACGAAACGACTGTTCTAACTACGACTAAATAACTATAAAGCTAGATAACACTAATATAGTCAATTAAGCAGTTTTAGAAAGCAAATATAGCATGGAGGTGAGAGCAATAAAATATTCAGTTAAGTCATCCAAGATCAAATAGCCAACGAAGGAATCCAAAAGAAAGTAATTCTAATTTAAGCAGGAAAGGATGAAGTAAACAACCAAGGATTCAATTATAACAATTACAACTCATACACAGGTAACATAAGGACCTACGAATCCTAAAAGGTCAATCTATTAGCAAATAAGTCTGAGTACACACTCGTCACCTCGCATACACGGACTATAGTCAACAAAGAAGACTCAACACTAAGGGGCAAGATACTTACCTCAGAGACGACAACCGGGTACTCAAAAATGGACTTCTCGGGCAGAAAGACCTCTGAACGGCTCAAAATCAACCAAAACAACTTCAAAACACACATAAAATGTATAAGGAACTATTCCAAATAATAAAGTTTCAATCTTTACTAATTTATAAAAATTGACCCCCAGACCCGCACCTTGGAACCCGACAAATTTTACAAAATCCAATTACCTATTCCGATACGAGTTCACACATACCAAATTTATCAAATTCCGATGTCATTTGGTCTGTCAAATCATGATTTTTCATTTTTTGAAATTTTCTTTCAAAACCCCCAATTTTCCCCAATCAAAACATGGATTAATTCAAAAAATGAACTTCTGTAATCATATTAAAATGAAAAATTAATACTTATATACTAACCCCGATGAAAAGAAGAGAAGAGCGTCGCAAGTATCACGTCAATCGGAGCTCTAGAACACAAGATATGCTTAAAATACTAAAATGACGCGGTCTGGTTTTTCTATACTCAGGGATTTCGCACCCGCGACCAAAATACCCGCACCTGCGCATTTCCAGCTGTAATTTCCTCACCTGCAGACCATTTTTCACACCTGCGGCTCCGCGGGTGCGGACCCAAAGTCGCACCTGCGGAACACCAGCACCAGCTCTCTTCTCCGACACTAAAATGAGCATAACTTCCTCATATGATGTCCAAATTTAATGATTCTTTTTGCTATAGGTCTATAATTACGATACAGATATAATGCTTCAATCAAAACAGAAATTGGAGCTCATTTGCTTAATGTGGTACCAATTATGCTTGAAGAAACGACGCTGAAACCTCAAAAACGAGCGCAACACAACCCATATCTATCTGAAACTCACCCGAGACCCTCAGGACCTCAACCAACAATTCCCACAAGTAATATATCACTAACCGAACTTAGTCGAACCTTTGGAAAACCCAAAACAACACCAAAACACCGAATCAACCTCGGATTCAAGCCTAAGAACTTCTAAACTTCCAAAATTCGCCAACGATGCCGAAACCTACCAAACCACGTTCGAATGACCTAAAAATTTTGCACACACGTCACAAATGACACTACGAACCTATTCCAACTTCCGGAATCACATTCCGACCCCGCTATCAAAATTTCCACTTCCGGTCGGATTCCTCAAAAACTTTCAATTTTTTATCTTTAGCCAAATGACTTCAAAATAACCTACGGACATCAGAATTCACTTCCGGTCGCGCTCCCAACTCCAGAATTACCATACAGATCTATTCCCAGGCTCGGAATCCCAAACGGACATCTATATCACTGAAATGCCTTTCAACCCAGATTTATGAAATTCTTCTAAAATGCTATCTTCCATATTATACGCCAGAACGCTCTCCCGTGTTATTCAAATCCTGGTCCGAACATACGTCCAAGTCCGAAATCATCATACGAACCTGCTGGAACCTTCAAATCTTGATTTGGAGGCTGTTTAGTCAAAATTCCAATCTTAGTTGATTCTTCTAACTTAAGGCTTCCAAAATGAGAATTTCCTTTCCAATTCGACTATGGATTATCCGGTAACTGAATATAACCACGCACACAGGTCAATATACATAATGTGAAGCTGATTATGACCTTATACCACTGAACAGAGCTTAAAATCTCAAAACCACCAGTCGGGTCGTTACAACCAATCCCAAGTCATAGGAGGAGAATATGCTGGTCAGCCGAGGAGATACCACCTATGGGCCCTACTTTCTTGCTGGAAAGTAGTAAAATCCACCCCGCATGACACTAATATCCTCATGTTGTGTAGTCTAACCCTGCACCGGTCAATTAAATCCTGGGAACCCTTATTTCACTCACCTCGAAAGACAGGTGGGTGAAGCATAGTCCATCTGTCTAATAGCTTCTGCGGATTGCTAGCCGCAGCTGGCCCGGGCTCAGGTATAGCCGCCGCAAATGGCTGAGTTCTGCCCATGGGTAGTGCACCCGAGGTCTGATATATGACAGCTGCATTCCCTAGATCTTGAGCGATAGGTGTCTGTGCTCCCCCTCCCGCATAAGATGTTGCTGGGTCTGCTAGAAATAAAAAATCCTGAGTCATAGAATCTATGTAACGTAGCATAAGACCCACGACCTCCTAGAATCCTGGTGCAGACATGAAATCTACCAGGCCTAGCTTTGCTTCACTTACCTCGCCTTTCTCCTCAATAATAGGATCCTATACTGGATCTGCTGGTGGTATAACTGGAGCATTTCTAGGACGCCCTCGTCCTTTACCACGAGATGGTGCTACCCCTTGGCCTCTAGCCACAAAGTGAGTAGCTCCTCTATGGTCTGGAACATCCGCTACACACATTTTCACCATCTATGAGAAAATAAGAGAAAGATATTTTTTACCACATAAACTGCACGATACGAGATGACGATAGAGTAATTTCCTCACACCCTTTAGCCTCTTGAAGATAAGTACGCACACCTCCACACCGATCCACATGACTCTATTAGGTCTTCTCATAACTTGTGAGACCTACGTGAACCTAGAGCTCTGAGACCATGTTGTCACGACCCAATTCTCTTATAGGCGGTGATGGCGCCTAACGCTGCCGCTAGGCCAGCCAACAATGAACTAACCACGTGATTTCCCTTTTTTAAAAATTCCCAAGTAATTTAACTTTCCTTAATATAAGAAACAACAAGTTTAAAAAAACGCGAAACCACAGAGTGGAATCATAAACAACAACAAAAAACCCAGTTTAATCCCAACATGTGGGGTCTGGGGAGGGTAGTTTGTACGCAGACCTTACCCCTACCTAATGCAGGTAGAAAGGATGTTTCCAATAGAACCTCGACTAAGGTAGAGAGTGCAATCATAACCATAGTAATAATCAAAAACCACAAGTCTACTAGTGTGTGTCCCAAGACTTGGTGTCATAAGTGTATAAGCACTAATAAATTATACAAAAACTCTAGCTATTGTCTGAAGTGAAAATAAACAGAAAAAAAATGCAAGGAGAGACTCTAGGTGTTGTGGAGCGGATCAGGAAGTATCTTACCACTAGGCCTTCGGGTATCGGGTATGCGCACCGGTGTGATCGCCAAATGCACCTCCTGCACGGTCAGCGCAGAAGTGCAGCGTGGTACATTAATAACATGTACCCAGTAAGTATCAAGTCTAACCACGTAGAAATAGTGACGAGAGGTCGACATCGACACTTACTATCGGCTAACAATAAAAACAAAGAAGCTCCAAGAAAATATGGGTTATGTATAAAACTACAACAATTCAATAGCAACCAGAAAATAAGTAATTCCTTTACACATGCAAAGTCTTAAATAGCTTTCAGCCTATTATTGTATTAACCTCTCAAGCCATGGAATAATATCATATAAATAATTAAAATCCAAGTATTATCATGCATGATTATGCCAAAGACGTACGACCCGATCCAGAATAATGTGTACACTGTCGAGGGTCGTGCGGCACGAACCATAAATGCATCTATCTACTCCAATGGTGTTTAGCCTGTCCCACAAGAAGAGAAGATGCTTTATAAACACTTGGCTTAAAAAATATTATGAGGCAAATACATAATGAAACACCAATTCTCATTAACGGTCAAGTTATCCGCTCAGAGTTTCATGTAAATGAAATGAAGTTGGGTCTTTTACATTTCTTCTAACAAGTCCCAATATGATTAGCCACTTTAATTAACAAGTATGGTGCAAACATTACAAGTAAGTCATGATTTGGGGTCCTAAATCACCCGGACATAAGCATAATTAGTAGCTATATACGGACTCTAGTCACTTCATGCATACTTAGCCCCCACACTTAAAAGCAATTATTAATTTAAATCACATATTGGGTAAATTCCTTCTTACAACGTTAGACAGGAGATTTGCCTTGTCTCAAAGCTCGCTTTCCGGCCTCATATTCACTCTAAAGCCTCAAATCGGTGCCGAAGAATTTGAAACTAGTAAAATGTTGAATAATTTAATCAATATATGTTCAAAAGTTCATATTAGAAGATTCCTAAAATTCACCTCTGGGCCCACGTGCCCGGATTCCGGATATTTTCCGGAGAAAATCATTATCCATAAGCTTACCTACTCAAATATATAATTTTCATCCCATCCCATAATAATTTTCATGGTTAAATCCCAGTTTTTAACAAAACCTTGGTTTTTCAACTAAATCCACAATTTTCACAAATTTTCATGTTAAAATCTATCTGTAATCTATGTATTAAACTTACATTGGGTAGCAATTACTTACCTTCAATAGTTAGGCTGAAATCTCCCACTTTAAAGCTCCTAAATCACTCAAGTGTGTAATAAATGAACTCAAAATAGCCTAAGTCCCGTTTTTAACAGATGTTCTGCCAGCAGCCTCTTCTATGCGTACGCGAATAAGGGACACGCTTTCGCGAAATAAAACGGCCTAGGCCCAGAAAAATTGGCCATTGCCGTATGCGACCAGGGCTTCACGAATGCAGAGGCTTACCTGCCCTGCCCTACGCAAACGCGAGGATGGCTTCGCGAACGGGAAGACCGATGGTGCCACCTCCACCTAGCTCACCTTTGCCTTCGCGAACGCGGACCCCATCACAAATATACGAAGCACAAAATTCCCCCAACCCAATTCCTGCAACGCGAACGCGAGAGTCATTCTGCGTTCTCGAAGAAGAAAACCAGAACTTGAAAATATGGGTTTCTCAAGCTTAGCTCCGTGTGGTCCGAAATAGACTCGAGTCATTCGGGACTCCATCCAAATGCACCAACTAATCAATAAATAATACAAACCTGCTCGAACTCTCGAAATGCTTAAACTTACAACAAAACTAATAATCGCACCCCGAAACTAAATTGAATCAGTTTATGTACTTAAAGTTTTCAATTTGTTTCGAACGTGCCGAATCATACTTAGACTACTCGCATTGACATCAAATTTTACGTGCAAGTCTTAAATCACCATATGGAACTATTCCCTTGATCGAAATTCCAAATGGACCTTGATAACACCAAACCTACTCCAAACCAAATTTGAAGAACTTTTAAACCTTCAATAAGCCAATTCTCAATATTATGCCCCGAAACGATTCCGGGTCTCTAAAATCCGATCCGAACACAAGCCCGGGTCCAAAATCATCATAAGAACCTATTGGAATCATCAAATCCTCAAAATATTGACCATGGTCAAACATAGCCTTTTAAAAGCCAAACTAAGGAACCAAGTGTTCTGATTTCAACTCGATCCTTTCCTAATCCCGAACTAACCACCCCCTCAATTCATAAAATAGCAAAAGCACACACAAGGAGTCTTTTTAAGGGTAACAGGGATTTAGAAAGAAAAACAACCGGTCAGATCGTTACAATAATCATGCTTTGCATAGGAACCAACTATTCCTCTTAATATCTTGATATTGAGTTAACACTAATTGACTACTTTTGCCAGATTAATGAAGGCTATTTAAGTTGATTTATCTGTGTGCTAAACAAAACTTATGTATCTGGCCGAAAAGCCTTACCGGTTTTGTATACTTGTTTTAACTTTAGATTCTCTCGATGATTCTGATATAGTTCTCATGTTTATTCTATTGATCTTTACCTTGGACTTACCTCTTGATCTGTATCATGCACTTGAGATTTCTTACCTGATAAATCAAATTTAAAATTGGATATGAGCACTTAAGATTAACTACAAGGCTATCATTCAGTTGAAATAAATCAATTTAAGTTTGTTTGGGTTATTTTCTCTCTCCCTATGCATTTTATGTCATTTTGTAGCTGTTGAAAGACCGTTGTACTGAATTTCTGTTATCCTTCATGACTGTTTGATCATGCCTATGAGCTCCACTATATAAGTATGCCTATAAATATAACCAAACTATGATCTAATGAATTGGTACATGTTAGATTGATTTTCAAGAATATGGTTAAGAAACAAAATTTGATTAAGAATTTTAGTTGGTTTATTTGTGTATCATCTCTTGAATTGGTCATGTTAAACTAGAACTTCATCATGTTAGGACTAATATAATAAAACCCCGTATAAGTGGACTCACTATCCCGCTAACAATCTATTGTTCTGAACCCCTGTGATTATCATCTCTTGAAGCGGACTGCTAACCATTACATTTAGTGAGAAGTAGAGTGCAAGACCGTGTGAAGATGTCCATTAAGTGTATACATGATTAAGAACATGATTGCACCTAATGAAAAACCTTCCAGTGATATTAGTGAGGGTTATACACATGAATATCTTCTATGAACTAACTGACTTACTTACTCTGAGTCCTTGTATTAGCATTTTTGTGTCTCTCGTTGCTTGCTATCACCTATAACTGATTCTGATAAAAGTATATAACATTGTATTATATGCCTGTGTGCAATGATCTGTTTGACAATATTTTAGTGTTCAGAATAGCTATTTGCAAGAAGTGTAGGTCTCGTTATGTGTTGGCATCACTATTGCATTGAAATTTACATTGAGTTTCTCATTAGCACTTAAACCTGTAGGGAAGAGTAAGTGTGAGTAGTTAGGGGTATTTGAGTGTAGAATTTAGCTTTTTGGCTGAGATATTCTCCCTAACGCAAGCATTTCTCGGGGTCGTTGAGACCCTTGTGAGCTTTGAAGTTCTAGGGATCCAAAGGATATCTTGGCCAATGAACGGAATTTTACCTTAAGTCCTTAATCTATTGACATTTGCTAATCTCTCTAGGTTTAGTATTTAATGAAAATAAAGGTCTCACTGTAAATTGTTTTACTTTGTGTGACTTCACATTAATATGCACCCTTAATTGTTGATAATTGTTAAAGTTTTATCTTGGGTCTACATTCATATTATTTTTGTTTAAAACGTTGAACTCGGCCGTGTATCAAATGACCTTCTCCTTTTCTTTTTATTTTTTTCATAAATCTGAATTGGGCCTGTCGAGTTCTCAAAGAACTCAGGCCCAAACTCTTAGCCCGAGCTTGGAGTCACGTAAAGCAGCTACTGTTGTTCGTTGTTGCTGGGCCTAACATTCTTCAGACCGAAAACCATGAGTCTAGTTCCCCTTTCCTTTATCTCTTTTACTTTACATAATTTGTTGTTGCCTTCTATGTGTATATAACACTGATAACATTTAGTGGATGCTTCCCTTTATTATCTTTGAATTAAATAAAACTTAGGGAAGCCCGATAACCAAAGGTAAAAGTAAAAGGATTTGATGTCTATTACATTAGTTAAATAACATCAACTTACTTAATTATTGCTACCATTTGATTTTAATTTTTACTTAAAATAACCTTTTTTATAAAATTCTTTGAAGATCAAGGCACATTCGAAAAGCAAACAACTTCTCTTCTTAAAAACCAGAATCGAGAAAATGGTTTCCAAGGCATGTTTTCCAAAACAAAATGAAACACGATCGCAGTCGAAGGATACCTCAAACGATTTTCATCTAAAATTCGGGTACAATATTTGAAATTGATCTTAAGGTATATCTAAAGCTTACTTCCTCAAATTGCCTAACTTTACTAAAACTACACATCTAGCCGTTTTATTTCAAGGGTAAAATATTCCATGTTTACTAGTTTACAAACATAGGACCTTATAAACACATTTTAGAAAAACTCATTCAAATTGTGTAGACATTTTTCGAAGGACTTTTTTACAAATAAAAACCTATGCTCTTTCAAACCTATATACTAATTTTCTTTCAAAGTGATAAGTTTAAAGGACGGCATAGGGTAAGGTATACAATTTTAAGTGCTTATCTAGTAGAATATAGATATTAATTCTTGATATAGTCTAAGTCCTATGGAGCTACCTTAGGTAGATTCTATGAGGTACCTACCACCTTTCCTTTGGAAGAACAAGAACTCTTACCCAAATCTCACTGGTTAGTAGACTAATAAGATGGAATTGTAATAACTAAATAGGTAACCTAGTATACCTTAAATATTAGGTGGCGATTCTCTTTTATCATCAACAAAGAAATTGCTAGTTGAATCTTGTTTTGACTCGTGCATAATAGGGTGCAACAACATCGAGACTATGCTGGGGAGTTTTAGGTTCTTACCTTAGTAGACTTAGACTAGACTTAGAATTTAAGAAACATTATTTACATACTACTATAATAGTGCTCAATTTGCAAATATGCGTTTATTTGCATACTTGCTTGTCATTTACTTATCTTCTTACTTCAATGTTATTACTAACATACCATTATTTGTTACCGTTTTATATAAACTGACACCACACTCTTTCCTACCGAGTATTGTCCGTACACTATCACACACAATGGCATGCGATGGTTGTTTTTTACACCCCTCAAAAACTTATTTCAAAAGTAGAATGGCATTGTCAGGTCAACTGATATAACTTTTCACAATATTCAGTCATACTCAAAATGAGTAATCACTCTACTCTAGCAAACGTAGATCACATTGCATAAACCTTAGGTGAGTCGGTCCTTGGCATCGACACCCAATTAGGAAAGCTGTCCTAATATCAACGGTTCATGCACCCAACAATAGGACTTTTGTGGAACGATGAACCAATCACAATGAGATAATAAAGATCCGAAGCAAATCCTTATCAAACCTTTTTCTACCCTCTTCAAAAATGTAAATGAATCAGAACACCCCCGAAATCAATATGGTCATGGGAGCACCACACAAGATAAAGCAATGGTGGAAACATATTTTCCAAGATCGTGGGGATAAAATCAAGACATACCAAGGAGCATTCACTACTTTACTAAACATCCGACTGACAGGGTGCTTACTATTTGCTGATAGAATTCTAAGATCCGGCCAAAGTTGTTTTCAAGTTCGCTGACTGTGAAATGGCGCGAGTGTTGCAAGAAGTTACTAGCTTCACAGAGCTTCCATTTACTAGAAAAAACCTTTATACTACCAATCACCATGCACGATTACAGGTTTCTCGATGCTTTGGGTTTGGCGGGTAGTAGAAGCTTAAGGAACATTGAAGATGAATGGGTAAGTCGGGACCAATTGTTCGATGGGTTTGGACATCGAGAGAGCTATGAATAGTACTTGTGAGAGTTTTAGTGTGATCAAGATACATAGGAAAGTCTATGCCCCATAACCTTCTGTGTGGCACTGCTAGGATTAGGGGTTTCCCAAAAAAGAGAGGACAAATCAACATCAACTATTTGCGTGTGGTTTTGGCACCATTATGGGGTAACCTACAAGACACCTTGGTGCCAACGAGTTTAGCATAAATTCTCCGAGTTATCTGCAAGTTCCTAGGGGTATGATTTCTTCAAGGCTGAAACTTGTTACACCAAATATGGGCCATATAGCACTTCTTTCAATGAGAGGCCACAATTGATTACTTTATGGATGTTAGCAATATGATATGAAGTCACTGTGAGATAATGAGGCATTGGGTTTCCTCGTATGTACAAGAAGAATTGAGAGAGATGTTGACCAACTTCATCGGAGAATGGTTAAACTGGAAGCTATCAAGGCTGAGCGGCAAAGCAATTCTAAGGACTCCCATAAAGTATTTCATCAAGCTAATAGTACTGAAGGGCATTCAGTAACATGCACTCCTACGAGTCCTCTAGAAGTTTGGATTGATTCAAGGATGTACCTCTCTATATGAGGACGACTTTGTATGAAGACAGTACAGTGGGAAGATATTGATACCAAGAATAAGGAGACTTCTGAAGTATGTGGAATGATTTAATATAATGTTTATGGGTCAGAATTCGTGGTGCACTCCAGTATACTATGTCTGGATCAATGTAGAGGATGAGTTGGCCCGACCAAATATGGAGGGAGTATCCTGGCATGAAGATGCAATGGAAGCTTACAAATCTATCATGAAATTCTGCCTCACTACCTTGTCCAACCTCTAGGCATCGTCAAGTGGTCCCATGATCAATTTCTCATATGTTGCATCCTCTTGAGGATGATGACCGAGTTATTGAGTGTATAGAAATTGAGTCTGAGACAAAACCAGAAGAAGAATCAAAAGAAGAGACCCATTCAATAATGATGGAGAAGATGAATTTGAAGAATAACCGGAAGAGGAAGAAGACATGGGAAATGATTGTGATGATGGTTGTTAGTAGCTGGTTGATTTCACCCATTTTCTACCTTGTATCTTCTATTATGAACCCTTCCATTTCCCTAATGGCAAGTCTGTTAAGCCCATGTAATCTTTCAAATGTTGAAAATAATGTTGTAACCTTTGTTCCCGCTGGTTACAATCCCAATATTATTAATGAAAACCTAAAGTTTGCTTCGGATCTAAAAGTGTCAAATTTAATTATTTGTCACATATTCGTGACTTAGGCCTAACTCCGGCAAAGAGAGGTCCCTCGCACATTAGAAAACGTGCTTGCTTGAATACGTGAACTAATTGCATTGTGCGCAAATACTAAAACTAACTTCTACTCTTTTCTTTCCTTTTCTTACATTACTTTATTATTATTCCCCAAAAGAAGAGGTTTGTTTGAGTTGACCCAAAAACTAGCGGAACCACCATACACTTGAGATTGAAAGGGAAGATGTCTGCGGCGGATAACGGATGGAACACATTATGGTAATAGCATATATCCCGGGGTGATGGGACAAAAGGATGATACTCGGAATGACAAACATGTTGCTAGAATGGCATAAGAGATAGAATCACTAAGAGAGGATGTAAAACATATTCGAGAATTGGCGCATCTCGGTGTGATGACGCTCCCACAACCACCCTGTTTTCCTTCATTAGATTCGATCCCCAATCACTTTCCTTCAACTACCCACGAAGAAAATAATACCCCGATGTCAGTCACTACAACCCAGATTATACCCCAGTAACCCCTGCAAATCAACCAAATCCTCCCATACACACCCTTGATGTACCAAATTATGTCCAGATCCCGCCCAACCCACAACTCACTACCAACACAAATCATACCCCTCCCCGTGATGGTGTCACCTTCACCATCAATTAAAATCAGCAAATACATGTGGAAGTTACCCACACACACGAGATTTATGTTCCACTTGTATATGTTGTTTCATAATCCATCTTCACAGTGCCCGTCATGGTCAAGGTGCCTTATGAAATTGATCAGTATGAAAAAATAGAGAAGGAAGCTAAGTATAAAGAGGAAGAGTCAGTATTAGAATAGCTGGGAGCATTGAGGAAACAAATGAAGAATCTTCAGGTTGCTTGAGGCAGCGAAAGTCTAGATTGTGAGGATCAGTGTATACACCCTGATGTGGACATGCCGGTAAGGTACAAGCCTCCGAAGTTTAACATCTTTGATTGTATAGGTGATCCCCATGCACACTTGAGAGCCTACTATGATAAGTTAGTTGGAGTATGAAAAAAATTAGAAGTTAATGATGAAGCTATTTATAAGAAGTTTGATAGGAGAGGCGCTTACGTGGTGAACTCGCCAAGACTCCAGAGACTAGATGGAGTTGCAGGATATGGCAGAAGATTTCATGAACCGTTTTCGGTTCAACATAGAAATTACCCCAGATAGATCGCCCTGGTAAATTTACAAAAGAAGCTGTCAGAATCATTTCAGGAATATGCCTGTCATTGGAGGTTGGAGGTCTCTAGAGCAGAACCCTCGTCAAATGAAAATGAGCTGACCAAATACTTCTTCTTAGTTCAGGATGGAATATACTTTGAAAATATGATAAGAACGATGGGGGATAAGTTCCTCGAGCTTGTTACAATGGGAGACGTTTAACAGAAAGACATCAAATCCGGCAAAATACAATTTATGGCTGCATTGCAAGCAACTATCAAAGCAATTCAATTCGGTTTGATAGGCAGTAGAAAGAAGAAAAAGGAAGAGGTATCAACAATCGTTCCCTTGTACTAGTACAATTCACCCCATGGAAACAACTCTTACTCTCTAAACACCCATTCCCCACACCCGCTTACTTATGCTCCAGTATACAATGCACAACAATACTACAATCCCCAACCTCAATGTAAACCATCTCGCGCTCATACAAATCAAAATCCACAATGACCATAAGATCCAGTCCAAACCAACATCCATCAAAATCAACCCACCTATACACCCTGACCTCGCAAAAATTTAAGAGAAAAAGGTCCTAGAAACTACGCCCCGCTTACTGAACCTTTGGCTCAGCTATTTGAAAGATTGAGGAGAGCTGGCTTAATACATCCGGTATAAGGGAGGATTCCTAAGAATCCTTTGAGATAATTTGGTGCAACCAAACGGTGTGTCTACCACTCAGGAAAACTGGGCATGATACCCAGGATTGTTTAGACTGATGAATGAAATTGAGTCACTTATCAAAAGCGGGTCCATTTAGTGCACCGCCAGCTCCACCCAATATGAACTGTAACCCACTGTCGAACCATCGGAATGAAGGAGCTAATATGATCATCCTAGATGAGGAGTGTGACTGGATAGGAACCATCGTCATAATAGGAAACAATGAAGTTGCAAGGGTTCCACCCTAAGGATCTCCAATGATCATTGTATAATTAAAACCTCCAGTGATAGTCTAGACATGCCAGCAATAGTCCAACACTATTATCATAAATGAGGACGATCAATAATACAAGACAGCCCCGTTGACATACTAACAGAAAGGGAAAATAAAGATGACAGATTTCGCATCGCCTTATAAATTGACTAGGTAAGGGCGGTATTACGCTCCGAAAGAGAAAAATCGAGGAAATTCAGGAAGGAAATAGATTCGGAAGAGAAATATAACAGATACCGAATATACAAATTTTGGAACAAAATGTCAGCTAAAGAATACTCTATGGATGAATAATTGAAGAAGACCCATGCGCATATATTGGTCATGGATGTGCTGATGAGTTCCGACAGTCACAACGATGCTCTGATGATAGTGTTAAGTGTAGTGAGTTCACCAAGTAACACTACCATCAAGGCATTGGCACCGAACATCGGGAAGATGGTCAAGGCGAGCATTATTACCTTCCGAAGAGATGAATTCTTGTTGAATGCGTAGGTCACAATAGAGCTTTACACATCACCGTCAAATGTGGAGATAAGGTGGTATCCCGAGCACTTGTTGATGGAGGATTCATAGTTAATATTTTCCCTCTATCTACCCTATGAGATCTAGGTATTCATCTAAGAGAAGTGAAAGAAAGCCATGTGAGGGTACGAGCTTTCGACGGGTCACAGAAAGACGTCATTAGAGAAATCTATATAGCTCTGTAAATCGGACAAGTTGATTTCCCAATACAGTTCCAAGTAATAGACATTTCATCCTCACACAAATTATTGCTGGGAAGACCTTGGATGCATATGAAATACGATATTGACTAGGGACCCGGCTGGGAGCCCGATCAGATGGGATAACTAAGCCGATTCAAGAAGGCAGAAAGGTAGAGCCGACAAGGAGTATTATAGTCCAAATGGAAAGAGTTACACTGGTGGCTTCGGGAAGAAGGCTTTTGTGCCAGACTGTGTTGCAGGTCCGGGTCATAGCTCAACACCATAGAATGACATCATTAATGGAATGGGAAGACTATTTATGACCATGATAGAATACTGTAGTGACAAAGTTGATATCAAGAAACCGTTTATCGGGATGCCGAACCAGAAGAGGACTTGCAGAATTGGACTGCCAGCCCCGTCTTTGGTTCACTAGGAGTCTTGGTAGTGTAGAATAGTAAAATCTTTTGGAAAAAGCACGGTCAATTGAGGCTTGAACCGTGCATGTACTCTTTTGTTAGTGGCCTCCTTGAACGCTTAAACATTCCTCTTTGATGAAATAAAAAGAATTGCTTTCTTCAAAATTATTACAAACTTATTTATCGCTTCATTTATACTTAGTTTTTCTTTTCGGTAATCAAATGATAAAAACCCGCATTCCGTGATTTTGACATGTAATGAAACCCTTGAGGAATACGACGAAAGCACAATGCCAGATAATCTTGCATAAGAGATCGAGCAATTGGATTGCCAGAAAAATTGTAACCATGAAGAGACATAATTAGTCAACCTAAGAAGTGAAGAAGACGTGAAAGAATCTTGAATTAGTATCCATTTTGAATAAGGGTAGAAATAAGAACTGGCCAAGCTCCACCGATAGTACATACGATGTATGCGCATGGTCGTATGATGACATGCCTAAATTAAGCACCGACATTGTTTCACATCGATTGTATCTACCGATTACCGGACCCCCAGTCAAACCAAAACCTAGAAAGTTCAAGCCGATTAGAGTTTGAGGATAAAAGAATAAGTGACCAAGCAGTTAGAGGCAAATGTGATGAGATCACCAATTATCCCACATAGTTGGCAAATATCGTACTGGTGCCAAAGACTTATGGGAAGTTCAGGATATGTGTGGATTATTGAGGCCTTAACAAGGCATGTCCAAAGGATGATTTCCCTTTACCAAACATCTATATCAACATCGACAATTGCGCATAGCACGAGTTGCAGTCATTCATTCATTGTTTTGCTGGGTACCATCAGATCCTTATGCATGAAGAACATGTAGAGAAAATATCATTCACTATGCCTTGGGGAGTTTATTGTTGTCGAGTCATTCTATTCGGCCTCAAGAACTCTTGTGGTACTTACATGAGGGCCATGACAACCCTCTTTCACGACATGATCCACAAGGAAATCAAGGTATATCTGGAAGATGTCGTCATCATGTCTTGAACGAGTGTAGAACATTTGGACGACATGATGAAGTTTCGAGCTTTTGCAGAGGTATAGTCTTAAGTTGAATCCCGCAAAATATTCATTTGGAGTCCATGCTGGAAAATTCTTAGGTTTCATACAAAACAAGAAAAGGATAGAATTGATCCTTCAATGATCAAATATATTCAAGACTTACCGCCGCCAAAACATAAGAGCGATGATATGAGTTTCCTTGGAAAATTAAATTACATCAGGTGATTCATAGCCCGGTCTAACGTAATTTGCGAGCCCATATTCATACTATTAAAAAAGGGTGCTGCTACGAAATGGATAGTGTTGGTTCCTCCCGAGCTCGGAGAACCAATATTAATATATTTTTATGTTTTGGAAAATACATTCGGATGCGTGTTAGGGAAACACGATGAGACCAAGAAGAAAGAGCAAGTTATACTACTTGAGCAAGAAATTTACACCATGTGAAGCCAAATACACTTTGATTGAGCAGACCTGCTGCACTTTGACTTGGATAGCCTAGAATTTGAGGCATTATATGTCGGCATACACCACACACCTAATAACCCCGTTCGACCAACTCAAGTATATCTTCCAGAAGCCGATGCCTACAGGAAAACTAGCCAAATGGCAGATACCTTTTAGCGAGTTTGACATTGTGTACGTAATGCATAAGGCCATCAAATGACAAACCTTAGTTGACCACCTCGCAGAGAATCCAGTGGACAAGGATTATGAGCCACTCAATACATACTTTCCAGATGAAGAAGTTTGTTCGCCATAGAAGACATCGCATAGTCATACCCGGGATGGAGAATGTTCTTCGATGGAGCAGCCAATCCAAAGGAATACGAATTGGGGTAGTCCAAATTTCTAAATGGGGACATCATTACCTGACATCGGCAAAGATACGGTTCTCTTACACTGATAATATGGCCGAGTATGAAGCATGCATCCTCTAGATTAAGATGACAGTTGACATGAACATCAAAGAGCTTCTGCTCATAGAAGATTCTGATATGTTGATACATCAATGATTTTTTAGACTTCAATACTACACAATATTATAAGTCAATTGTGCAGTACCCAATTTTTGAGTGTTGTCTAATAAGAAGAACCTGGTTCTTCTTAATCTACTACTTACTACAGTTTGCGGAATAATTAAGCAGTAATAGTAAAGACACAAGGATTTTACGTGGAAAACACCTGGCTCAAAAGGTGAAAAAACCACGACCTACTTCTCAGTAGGATTTTCTCAAAACTCTTCACTAAACACTGAGCACAAACAGACTTACAAAATAAACTCTTTTGTAATCCTAGGACTAACTCTAATCCTCTTTGTATCAATTAACCTCTAGTTAATTTCTACAGAATTCAAGCTAACTCTAACTTGATCAATTTGTACCCATTATAATTTGCTTCTAAAAAAGCTGATAAGATACAATATTTAAACTCCTACTACAATCAACTAGACTCGATATACAGACAATGAAACTGTTCCTTCTAGTTGTACTGTAACCTTTGTATCGCACAACAATTCTGCTTGCAAAACCTCTGGAACTTTTTCTTCAGAACTTGATTCACTTTTGTACTTGTGCGTCACTTCTTTCAGCAGTAAAACTTTGATTATTTATAGAGTTCGTTGGTTGAGTCCATGATACAATTCTGATCCAACTCTTCCTTGGTAGACAAGTTTGATTGTAACTCAACTTCCTTCCTCTATTCCTGCCCTAGCTGAAATCAACTTCTGTCTTCTCTATCAATTTGCAACCTTTTCGTATTAGGAGACATTCTCTTAGTTCTTTTAGATTCAACAAACTCTAATATCTCCTAGATTTGTACGATTTGCGATCCAACTGCTTCATATAGAAGTGTGTGCTATGATGGACTTGGTTCAACTGGACACCTATTGTCAATCTTCAAAACCCATTCAGTGACATGAGCCAACAAATTCCCCCTTTTTGATGATGACAAACTCTGTGCATTTATCCTGTATACACATCCAACACTTTGTATTTTGTGAGCATTAATCATCAAGAACCATGTTCATTAGGTTATAAATATCACTTCAAAAATTTGTCAAAATTTGTCACATCCCCCTTTTGGCATCATCGAAAAGTTGCAAAGTGATACTTACCAGTAATTAATTCTTACTCATGGCCAATTTAGGCAACTACAGGTGCAAACATGATTAATCAACACAAGAAACCAAAAATGTAAGCTAAATCATAAATAGAGACATTTACAAAACACCAAGCCTTCATTTAATTAACATGGTTGATCAACACCAAAACAGATTAAAACAAAGACAATCAAAACATGAGTAAGACAGAAAAAAACTGAAACAAACAACTAAACACAGTCCCGAACTAGGCACTTGATAGGATACGAGAGGGTAGTTCTGGAAATTTCTAAGTTTGGGGTGGTGCAGACGAGGCAAGACTCTTGGTTTGGAGAAGAGACAACATTTGGTGTAACACACCCTCATTTTTCTCCTTCTCCTTGGCTAATTCAGCTCTGAGAGCGTCACGCTCACCTACTACCTCAACTAAGTGAGTTTTCAAGCCAAGGATCTCCATATCCTTTTGCTCACTTTCTTGCACTAGAGTACGGACCTTGTTGTTAACCGATTGCTTCCGAGATGAACCAGGTTCATTTGCCGGGGCACTGACAGTGTAATTACAAGATAGCAAAGTTTCCTTCCCAAAGAAATCCTTAGCAGTAGCCATTTCAGCCTTCTTTGTGGGAACTCCAAAATGACCCAGAACTGCAGTAAGTATAAATCCATAAGGAATCGCATGTGCCTTGGTGCCATTTACCACCCTGTCCAAAAATTGGATGTCAAAGATGGACAATTTATCTGATTTCCTCTATAAAAGCATTCCATGAGCGTTAGATCCATATAGTTAGCAATGTGCCTTCGCTCTTGTCTTGGCAGCAGAAATTTAATCACAAACTCAAAGAACAACTTGTGTACAGGCTTCATCTCGCTTTTGTACACTGCCCTGGGCTCAGGCTCTTCTTCATTGTCACAAAAGAATCTAGTGATGGTAAGTGCTGAGGCCATTCCATCCAAGCAAGGCCATCTCTGCCTTGTATAATCATCATATCCCTCAGATGGAATGTCTAGAATGAATCCCAGTTTTTGTGCATCAAATGAGACTTCAACTTCCCTGACCAATGATGTAACCCTTCCTCCAATCACAGTTGCATTCCCCATGAATTCAACTACTTCATTTCTGACTAGCCTGCCCTCCAGACGAAGGACCATGTCCTTCCAACCTTGAGCCGCCAGAAAATCCACCAAGTACCTCATACCTGGCTCCTCCAGGTCTTTCAGCAATTTTCCTTCCAAAATATGTCGTTTGCCAAATATGGCAACTCTGTCCATAGACACTTCTCCAACCTCCTTCTCATCATCTCCACTCCAATCAGGATAATTATCTTTCTCAGCAATCTGAACTTTCTTCTTCGACTTTACCTTGGACCGTGTCCTTGTAGATGTACCCACGGGGGTAGCAGACATATGTGCTGACTTCTTTGAGGAAGTCTTAGTCAATTTTGCCTTGGGTGTCTTGACCACCACTGGAGTAACTTCTTCATTCTGTTGGACCAGGTCCAACATCTCATCAACAACAATCGCCTCAACAGGCTCCCCTACTTTCGCCTTCCCTTTCTCAGCTCTCTTTCTTTTGCTCTCTTTAAGAGCTTTTTCTAGATTTTCCTCTTCTTCACGAACAATATTTCTCGTAGCTCGTACCCTTGGAACAGGTACACCAACGGACTCATCAGTTTTCCTCTTCTTTGAGGCCTTAGACTTAATGGACTTGGGAGTCCTTCTCTTCTTGGGGTTGTATGAGTCCCCCAGTTTATTAAGTCTCTCAGCCAAGGTTTCTTCCCCAGAAGAACCACGATCATCTATCTCCTTCATAAGTTGTTCTAATCCAGCAGCAGCATCCTCCACCTCATTAGTTCCCCCTAAAACTACGACATCATCTTCAAGATTATCAGGAATGGGGCCACAAATACTGAGTATGGAACCATCCTTCCCAAAACCCCTCACACCTGCATCTCCCTCATTCTCACTAATTTTCCCAGTTTTTCTTGGCCTTATTGGCACTTCCACATCCACCACAGACCCAACCAGCACAAATCTATTTTCAGAATTAAACACAAAGGTAACATCAATATTACCTTTCTCAGCACTTGACATACCAGGTGCATCGTCCTCTTGTGTTGATTTAAATGATTTACTGGATGAATCAGGTTTAGGTTCTTCTTTAGCCTGTAATAAATGTTCCAAGAACTTTGCTTGTGACCCTGAAGCCACATATTTTCGTGCAAGAACCTTGACACGACGGGGTTTTGGGGCTGGAATATGGTTTGGTGTAGTTCTAAGAGCCTCATAGTATTCAGAGGTTTCAGATGTCTTAGAGGATTCAGAACTATATACCGGTGGGGAATCAGACTCATATACTCCTTCATCGTAGTCACAATTTTGAGAATCAAATGAAGCAGACGACATTTTTAACTTTTGAGAGAAAAAGAAGCAAGGGCAAAAGACAATGAAGATTTGAGTGTTGAATGACTTGAATATGGTTCGTCTATAGCTTTATTCACTATGGGTAATGATGGCCTATTTATAACTTGTGGCTGGGGTAATTGTAACGAACGAGTACTAACACAAGTAGGGTACTAATCGATTAAGGACTGTCAGTGATTTGACATTGATTAGACCGTTTCTTTCCCCCTAAAACTAGGCTAATTTAATGAGACGAAACTTCTTGAAACTGGTTCATTTTGGGTAAGTACAAGAATTTAACTGAACCATAAATGGATAGAGTCCTACTCATGTATGACTGTAGTTGAATTAATACATGTATGGAGATGAAAACGTACCTTGTCAGTTATGTGAACCAGCATGGATGAACCAGGTTCATCTTGAAAAAAACTTTATTTTGCCTCAATTCACAAATAGAGAAACATCATTAGCAACTAGGGAATCATATTAATACATGGCAGAAGAGTATAACAACAAAGACATAATGCTGAGCAATGATTAATCTGTTTAAGTACCCTAATTAAAATTTCTAGCCATAAAACATTCTCCCTTTTGTTTTCAATAGGTGATCTTAATCATCCCTAATTCAAGCATGTTTCTCTCATAATACTCTCTACTTAATGCTTTGGTAAATATATCAGCAATTTGATGATCAATGACACAGAATTCAATTGAGATCGTCCCCTTCTCATAATTATCCCTCAGGAAATGGTGTCTAATATCTATGTGCTTAGTTCTCTTGTGATGAACCGGCTTCTTAGTCATACTAATAGCACTAGTGTTATCACAGTAAATAGGAATGCATCCCACATCTATTCCAAAGTCCAGGAATTTTTGCTTAATCCACAGCAACTGAGCACAGCAAGAGGCTGCAGCCACATATTCAGCCTCAGCAGTAGACAAGGCTACTGGATTTTATTTCTTGGTAGCCCAAGATACAAGGCAGGAGCCAAAAAGGTGAGCTATACCTGAAGTACTTTTCCTGTCAACCAGGAAACCTGCATAATCATCATCAACATATCCTACAAGGTCAAAATTACTACCTTTAGGATACCAAAGGCACAAATCAGTAGTGCCCTTCAAATATCTCAAGATTCTCTTCCTGCAGTGAGATGGGACTCCTTTGGATTGGCTTGAAACTTAGCACATAGTCCCACACTGAACACGATATCAGGTCTACTTGCATAAGATATAGTAGAGATCCAATCATCCCTCTGTACGTCTTCTGATCAGCGGATGAACCAGGTTCATCCACATCTAATTTTGTAGTTGTGGCTATTGGGGTATCTATCTCCTTTGAATCTTCTATTTTGAACTTCTTGAGGAGTTCTCTCACATACTTTTGCTGATGAATCATTGTTCCATGCGGAGTTTGTTTGATTTGCAGACCTAAGAAAAAGGTTAGCTCACCCATCATACTCATTTCAAACTCACTCCCCATTAATGTAGCAAATTCCTTGCTGAGCTTCTCAGTTGTTGCCCCAAATATGATATCATCAACATAAATTTGTACAACCAGAAGATCTTTTCCCTTTTCCTTTAAGAACAAAGTACTGTCTATTTTGCCTCTTTTGTACCCATGTTCCAACAGGAATTTCGACAATCTCTCGTACCATGCTCTAGGTGCTTGCTTGAGACCATAGAGAGCCTTGTCAAGTTTATATACATGATCAGGTGATTCTTTTCTTTCAAATATAGGAGGTTGTTTTACAAATACTTCTTCCTTCAAATAACCATTGAGAAAAGCACTCTTTACATCCATCTGATGCAAAGTGAATTCCATGTGTGCAGCAAATGCTATAAGAAGTCTGATTGCTTCCAATCTTGCCACATGAGCAAAGGTCTCATCATAATCAATTCCCTTTTCTTGGCTATATCCTTGAACAACCAGTCTTGCCTTGTTTCTAGTAACAATTCCATCCTCATCGATTTTATTCCTAAAGACCCACTTGGTGCCAATTATTAATCTGTCCAATGGTCTGGGTACCAAGTGCCATACTTGACTTCTTTCAAATTGATTCGGTTCCTCTTGCATAGCAGTTACCCAGTCAGCATCTTTCAGGGCTTCATCAATGTTCTTTGGTTAAATCATGGATAGGAATGCATCAAACGCACACAGATTTTTAAGGAGGATCTTGTTTTGATTCCAGATCTCAGGTCTGTTATGATGTTCTCAAGAGGGTGAGAACTCTGATATCTGTGTGGTTTGAAATCCAGTCGTTCACTTCTGGATTGTTTCAAGTTGTCTTGTTGCAGTGGAACAGGATCAGGACCAGTATTTTCATGAGAGATTCCCCCTTTCAAGTTGCGGGGGGTTGTTGGACCTGTTCCATCTCCCATGGGTTATTCAATGTAGTCATTTCTCCTCACTAGTCCAAGCTCCTCATCTTCTAGTTCATGTCTCTCAGATAAAGTGTTAGTTTAATCAAAGACAACAAATAAACTTTCTTCTACACACATGGTTCTTTCATTGTATATTTTATAACCCTTGCTATGTGTAGAATATCCCAAGAACACTCCCTCATCATTTCTGGGATCAAATTTTCCTAAAGAATCTTTGCCATTATTATGCACATAACACTTGCATCCAAAATCCCTAAGATAGGATATGTTGGGCTTTCTCCCTTTAAGTAATTCATAGAGAGTTTTGTCTACCAGAGCTCTGGTCATGCATCTATTGATAATATAACAAGCAGTGTTAATTGCTTCTGCTCAAAAGTCGTGAGGTAGTTTGCTTGATAGAAGCATGGTTCTTGCCATGTCTTCAAGAGTTCTGTTTTTCCTTTCAACAACCCCATTTTGCCGTGGGGTTCTAGGAGCAGAAAAATTGTGATTCACACCATGTTCATCACAGAACTCAGTGAACTTTGCATTCTCAAACTCAGTACCATGCTCAGATGTAATGGATGATAGTTGATGTCTTAATTGATTCTGAATCTTCTTGACAAATGAGGTGAACATTTCAAACGCTTCATCCTTAGATGCCAAGAATAAGGTCCAAGTGAACCTTGAGAAATCATCTACTAGTACCATAACATATCTCTTTCCACCTCGACTTAGAGTTCTCATGGGACCACAAAGATCCATATGAACCAGTTCCAATGGCCTGGTGGTACTGACCATTTTCTTACTTTTGAAAGAAGACCTTACCTGCTTCCCCCTTGAATATGCCTCACAAACCTTGTCTTCCTTGAACTTAATGGTAGGAAGACCTAACACTAAGTCCTTAGAGATCAGCTTGTTCAGTTGAGTTAGACTTGCATGACCAAGTCTTTTGTGCCATAGGAGGGGATCATTGTTCAACACACTAAGGCAAGTGAGTTCATTGTCAGATAGTGTGGACAAATCAATGACATAGATATTGTTCATTCTTTTTCCCCGCAAAACAATCTTGTCAGTAAGCATGTTTATCACAAAACATTTTGTGGAAGTAAAAGCGACAAGTTTACCTCTGTCACACAATTGTGACGCACTGATAAGGCTATATTTCAAGCCATCTATCAGATACACATTCTCAATTGAGTGTGTGTCATCTTTACCTACCTTGCCGACCCCTATTATTTCACCTTTCTTTCCGTTTCCAAAGGAGACATTTCCTCCTTTGAGGTTTTCAAGTGAAAGGAACCATTCCTTGTTCCCTGTCATATGCTTAGAACAGCCACTATCCAAAAACCAAAACTGGCTGCCTCCCTTCACTTGTACCTTCAAAAGAAATCAGGGGTTAGTTTTAAGAACCCATACTAGTTTGGGTCCCTTTCCATGAGAGAATGGATGAATCGGATTTTTCCTGGCCATATTTGGTAGCCAATTTTTCTTTTTAATGAATCTCTCATTTTTCTGACTGGCCTTTTCCTTGCAGAACACTCATATTTAGAGTGCCCAGTCTTCCCACAATGGGTGCAAATTTTATTTTCAGGGAGAGTGAGATACTTGCTTTTGGGATCCCATTTAGGCAATTGATTCCCAAAACCAAGTCCTCTCCGGTTTCTACTATGATTCTCTTGGAGCCATATTAAAGCATCAGAAGACTTATTCCACTTATGTGTTCTATCAAATTCATGTTTGACTTTGCCAACTTCTTCTTTAGGAGACTTTATCTGCTCATCTTTGGCATACATTTTATCTTTCAATTTACCTAAGTCTTCTTCTAGCTTCGCATGACAGTGATCAACTACCTTTTTACTGGATCCTAGTCTTCACTTTAAATTAGTTCTAGAATATCAGTTTCGAGTGGTTGAACATGCTTCATCCAGACAATGTTTTTCTTTTCAGTTTCACTGACTCTTATTTACAAGTCCATGCATGTTGCTCTCAGCATTGCACACTCTTTAGATAGTTGATCTTTCTCTTTAGAGTTCTCCTCAAAATCATCAATGAAGTCAAGTAGCAACTCNATGCCTACTTCCCACTGGGGGCAGTTCTTGATGAGATGATCAATTTTTCCACACTTGTAGCATCCCTCATTAGCTGGCCTTTCAGGAGCCTTTGCCTTGTTGAAGTTTCCCCCTCTAGAGATGCCTTTCTTCCTCATGAGAAAGTTTCTGAATTCTTTGGTGATCATGGCCATCTCATCATCCTCCAGATCTGCTCCCTCTGTGATCCTTAGTGCTAGACTTCTTTCTTTCTCTGGGGTATCCATTTTCATGGTCTGCCTTCTGAGTTCATAAGCAGTAAGATTGCCAATCAACTCATCTAGTTTGAGGGTTGCCATATTTTTGGATTCTTGAATGGCATTTATCTTGCTTTCCCAGGAGATAGGTAGAACCCTAGTCAAAATCTTCTCAACCTTGTCTTCCTCAAGGATGACTTTTCCAAGAGACTTGAGTTCATTAGTCAAGGTTGTGAACCTTGTGTACATCTCCTGAATTGCTTCACCTTCCTTCATAGTGAAGTTTTCATACTGAGAGTATAGCAACGTACCTCTAGACCTTTTCACTTGAGCTGTTTCTTCGTGTGCCACTTGTAGAGTATCCAAGATTTCTTTGGCAGTGGTACAACTTTGGATTCTGCTGTATTCATTTGGGCTATTCAACACACTAGCCACTTCTTAGCCTTGACATTCTTCTCCATTTCTTCAGATCCTCAGCCGTGCAGTCAGCCCTAGTTTTAGGCACATCTACTCCTTCAGCAGTTTTCTTCATTGTTGCAAGTGGTCCATCAGTGACTATGTCCCAGAGTTCATAGTCCTCTCCAATAAGGTGATCCTTCATTCTATTCTTCCACCAAGAATAGTACTGGCCGTTGAAGAGTGGTGGTCTTGCTGTTGATTGTCCTTCCCAGTTCCCAGGTGGTGCACTCATCTTGATCTTTTCCTAGGTGTTAGCCTCTTCAAGGATAACNTCTATTCTTCCACCAAGAATAGTACTGCCCGTTGAAGAGTGGTGGTCTTGCTGTTGATTGTCCTTCCCAGTTCCCAGGTGGTGCACTCATCTTGATCTTTTCCTAGGTGTTAGCCACTTCAAGGATAACCTACTCTGATACCAATTGATGTTTTCGACTTCAATACTACACAATATTATAAGTTAATTGTGCAGTACCTAATTTTCGAGTGTTGTCTAATAAGAAGATACTGGTTCTTCTTAATCTACTACTTACTACCGTTTGCGTAATAATTAAGCAGTAATAGTAAAGACACAGGATTTTTACGTTGAAAACAACTGGCTCAAAAGGTGAAGAAATCACGACCTACTCCTCAGTAGGATTTTCTCAAAACTCTTCACTAAACACTGAGCCAAAACAAACTTACAAAATAAACTCTTTTGTAATCCTAGGACTAACTCTAATCCTCTTTGTATCAATTAGCCTCTAGCTAATTTCTACAGAATTCAAGCTTACTCTAACTCGATCAATTTGTACCTATTACAATTTTCTTCTAATAAAGCTGATAAGATACAATATTTAAACTCCTACTACAATCAACTAGACTCGATATACAGACAATGTAACGGTTCCTTCTAGTTGAACTGTAGTCTTTGTATCGCATAACAATTCTGCTTGCAAAACTTCTGGAACTTTTGATTCAGAACTTGATTCACTTTTGTACTTGTGCGTCACTTCTTTCAGCAGTTAAACTTTGATTATTTATAGAGGCCGTTGGTTGAGTCCATGATACAATTCTGATCCAACTCTTCCTTGGTAGACAAGTTTGATTGTAACTCAACTTCCTTCCTCTATTCCTGTCCTAGCTGAAATCAACTTCTATCTTCTCTATCAATTTGCAACCTTTTCGTATTAGGAGACATTCTCTTAGTTCTTTGATATTTAGCGAACTCTAATATCTCCTAGATTTGTACGATTTGCGATCCAACGGCTTCATATTGAAGTGTGTGCTATGATGGACTTGGTTCAACTGGACACCTGTTGTCAATCTTCAAAAGTCATTCAGTGACATGGGCCAACAATAAAGTTCAAGGATAATGGACTACGAAAAACATTAAGATCATTCTGTACCTGCATTGCGTAAAGGAGTTATGCAAGAAGTTCACAAAGATCGAGTTCAAACACATCCCCGGGATCCAGAACGAGTTTGTTGATGCTCTCGCAACCTTGGCGTCCATGATCTAGCACCAAGAAAAGAAGTACATTGACCCTATTGAGATAGAGGTCCGAGATCAACATGTGTACTATTTCCATATAGATGAAGATTAAGGCGGTAAGTTGTGACACCACGACATCAAAAGGTTCTTTTAAACAATAGAGCACCTAGAGAATACCACCAATGGTCAGAAGCAAGCACTCAGAAGGCTAGCCAATCACATATTCCTCAACGAGGAGGTCCTGTATAGGAGGACCTTACACTTGGGTCTTTTAAGATGTGTAAATGCTACTGAAGCAACCAGATTACTAGAAGAAATACATGCAGGGACGTGTAGACCTCATATGAATGGATTCACCTTAGCTAGGAAGTGTTTAAGAGCCAGTTACTTTTTGATGACTATGGAAAGCGATAGCATTCGCTACGTGAAGAAGTGTCACTAGTGCCAGATTCACGGGGATTTCATCCGTGTTCCCTCTAATAAGTTTCATGTAATGGGTCAACCTTTGTTGTTCGCTGCTTGGGTCATGGATGTGATCGGATGATACGCTCGATTTACACCTTAAAAGAGTGCAAGCGATCGTTGTCAAATATAGTAACCCAACAAGGTTAGGGTCAAATCCCACAGATAACAATATGAGGGCGATTAGGAATGCTAGAGAGTTATCACTTGTCGTGCAATACCAAACAAATAAGATTTTGGGTTTTGATAATTGTTTATAGCCAAATGCGAAAATATAACTAACCTAAAAAGCAAGTAAAATGATCAATGAAAACAAGAATGAATGCATCGGGTATTACACTCAAGTAACGATCCAATGTATTTCACGATTTTACAAATATGAGTGAGTTATGTTAATTAGCCACGGATAATAATTCTTAATTAGCTTTTCCCAAAACTAACAAGACTTCCTGAATGAATTATTCCTAACCCAATTAGGAGATTAAGTACTTCCGGGTTTGGCTACAAGTAGTTCTTCTGCGACCGCGGTTCATTAGAATTTGGTCCAATTTCATTGTGAATTCTGCGATCGCATTTTTGTCATTAGAAGCAGATTTGCGATTGCAGAATGGAAGCATGGGCATCGCATACAGAGGCAGTTTTGCCCAGTGATTTTTGTTGCTTCTTTTGCACTGCGTTTGGCCACCCGGTTGCCCCCGACCTGCTCAAATCAACTCCGAAAAATGTGAAACTTGGCAGATTGGTTAGAAAAAATATAAGAAGCTATTCTAAAAAGGAAAATTTCAAAAATGACTTAAATGTTTTGAAAAACGATGGGTTTCCTCCCACCAAGCGCGGCATTTAACGTCGTGGTACGACGCAAGTCAACTTTTACCACTTTTCTCGCCACTTTGACGATGTGAACTGAGAACCTAGCTTGGAATCAAGCTTGTGAACACGGGCGATGGGGGGTGGTAGAAAAATGACCGAGCCAATCCTTAATTTCTTCATTTTGCACTTGTTGGCCCGTATGTGAGGAATGTCATTTTGCCTCCTTTGTTCTTCAAATTGCAAGATGTATGGCATGAATATTTCCTCCACGCAACACTCCATTAACTCGTGTAGTTCGACTTCCGTTTCACCACACAATTCCAAAGTTGAGAATTGCTTGGAATGTGCCTTCAAACTTCATACTTGCAATTTTTTTCGATTTTGACATCCTCATTTTCCCCTGGAATAGAGTCAATTTCAACCAAATCTTCAGTTATCCCGGTTGACTCTAATCCCATATTTTCGTTGGCATCCCTAACACTCATGGAGTCGGTTGGCGGATGTTCAAGGCTAGATTCCTCAAAGTAGCACTCACTCTCACCCTCAAAATTAAATATTTCTTGACTTCCATCCACACTTTCAACTTGAGATGCATGATGAGTCTCCATCAATGCTTGCATTTGATCCTCCAAATTGCGGATGTGTTCATCATTTTGAGCCACATCATTTTTTAATTCTTCAAGCGCAAGGTGGTGCTTTTCCTCATTTTCAAGAATGGCCTCCAACATGTGCATCATCCTCTCATCTTGAGCATTTGAGAGTTCTTCTTGCCTTTTTTCAATCTCCAATGAGGAATTTTCATCTTCTTGGCTATCACTCACCTCCAAGGCTTTTTGAGCCCTTGAAGCTTCAATCATTGCATCCATTTGTGAGTGTATCCTTTCAAGTGCCAAATCATTTTGGAGACTATTCTCCCAAAGTTCTTCCAAAGCATTTTGCTCTTGATTTCCTTCTTCAAGTAAGCACTCCAACATGAGCTTGAATTCTCCACTTCTACCATGCTCAAATTCTTCCACTTCATTGCCCCTAATATTTCCATCACAAAAAGTAGATACATCAAAGTGGGGGCCCCGTGTTCTTCAAATTGCAAGATGTATGGAATGAATATTTCCTCCACGCAACACTCCATTGACTCGTGTAGTTCGACTTCCGTTTCACCACACAATTCCAAAGTTGAGAAATGCTTGGAATGTGCCTTCAAACTTACTACTTGCAAATGTTTTTGGATTTTGACATCCTCATCTTCCCCTGAATAGAGTCAATTTCAACCAAATCTTCAATTATCCCGGTTGACTCTAATTCCATATTTTCGTTGGCATCCCTAACACTCATGGAGTCGGTTGGCGGATGTTCAAGGCTTGATTCCTCAAAGTAGAACTCACTCTCACCCTCAAAATTAAATACTTCTTAACTTCCATCCACACATTCAACTTGAGATGCATGATGAGTCTCCATCAATGCTTGCATTTGATCCTTCAAAGTGCGGATGTGTTCATCATTTTGAGACTCATCATTTTTTAATTCTTCAAGCGCAAGGTGGTGCTTTTTCTCATTTTGCTCATGGTTTCCTTCTTCAAGTAAGCACTCCAACATGATCTTGAACTCTCCACTTCTATCATGCTCAAATTCTTCCACTTCATTGCCCCTAAAATTTCCATCACAAAAAGTAGATACATCAAAGTGGGGGACCAATCTACACTAGCCAAAAACAGAACAGAAAACAGAGTTGATGTCAATGTTTCACACAATCATACAAGAGCCACCCCAAACCGAAGATATTGCATTATCCCCAATGCAACTATGCAAGATGAGAAGAAAATGAAGGAGGTGCTCCCTGTGTGGTATCACTCAACATCAGAAGAGCTGGAAAGTGCATGCTCCAGATCCTCAACCTCAGCCTCGTCCGAGCCACAGAATTTTCTCAATGTGCTCATGAGCTTGGTGAGGAACTTGTTCTGCTTCCTCTGCCTCCGCTCGATCTTTCCCAGCTTGCTCTTGATGGTTTGTTGTTCCCTAGCAAGGTTGGCTATAGTTGGGAGCCGTACCTGGCTAGATGGTCCCGCAGAAGTGGCCCCTCCGGATGGTACAGAAGGAAGTCCAACTACAAGCTGGAGGACCTGTGTATCCACAGCATAGACCTGTCTAGAAATGTACCTGACAGTAAGCGGCCCCTGCTCCAGTGGCATGATAGATGTGGAAGTCTCAGGAGCAACTGCTAGATCATCAGGTATCTCAATAGCATCAGGGAACTGGCCAAAGGTAGGGGCTGCCACATCAATCTTCCGCTTCTTCTGTGCATTTCCAGATCCCTTTCTCAATAGCGGGTGGATGTTCTTCTGCGGCTGTCGCTCCTGTTCTGTGGGATTTGGCACCACTCCGGCATCGTAGCACAGCTGGGTGATCAGGGACGGAAAGAATAGGCTCCTAGTCCTCTCTGCTACCACCTCTGCCATCTCAGCATAAATGATCTGCCCGACATTCACCTGGATGTCCTCCATGATGGAACATATCACTCTCTCCTTCTCTATCGTCAATTCTGTCTCATTCTTGGAAGGCATGATGCGAGCACAGATGATGGAGAGCCAAATCTTGGACTCCGCAGTAAACTCTGACGACTCGATCCTAAAGTGATTTTTAATCCAGTTGGATGTCTGTCCACCATGCAAATGATCAATGTACCACTGCATCCCTGCTTCTTGTGCTCGGTCTCTGTAAACCTGGTTGTCAGCATTGGGCAGATGATAGAGTGCATTGATCGCCTCAGGACTTACCCTGACTTCTTTGCCCCTCACAGTAACTACCAACTCATCAGCAAAGTCCGCCTCCAAAGCATTAGCATAAAACTCACGGACAACTTCATGGTTGGCTGGCCTAGGATCCTCTGCAAAACAATTCCAGCCACTCGTGACCAATCTCCCCTGGAACTCAGGCCATCGGCTCTCCAGGTCAGTCATGAGGATGCCTCATTTCCGAATCATGCCTAAGGCTAATTGCTTGTCATAACGCTCAGAGCATCTAAGGGAAGAGAATGTGGTGGCATCATAGTAATCCTCTGCGGCCGCTTGCGCACCGGGCATTTGAACATTTTCCACAGGCGTCGAGTCCATTTTTGAAATGTAAAGTTCCTACAAAGAGATAATCATGTCAAGCAATTATTTGGGAACTTAAAGAAATTCATTTAGGGGTAGTTAGGCCAAAGAAACAGTGTAAAAAGCATTTGGAACCAAGCTGTGCAAGCTCATTGGTTTGCTGCCTGGGCGGTTATGAATTGCGATGGCAGAAAACAGTCCGCGATCGCGGAGAGCAAAGGCTGCGAAGCCCTGTGATTGTAGCCCAGTTCACGCGATCGCGTTGAACAAGTGGCCGTTGCCCAGGTGCTGAAGCTACGCGATCGCAGACGAATTATTGCGATCTCGATTAATAAAATAGAAGCCCAGAAGATTTGGACCTACGCTATCGCGGAAATAGGTATCGCGATCGCGGAGGTCGTCTTCATCGACCAGTGATGATTTCTTTCAGGCATACTAACAAGCACCAAGTGGGTCTCATTTTGTTTTTACAGATTCAAGTACCCACTCTATGGATTTCTCCCCAAATTTTACACAACTCTACACCGACACTCAACCAACCTAACAGAAAGCAAGCACACAAGAGGTAAATTGCCCAGATTTCAATAGAGGAGAAACAATTTTTAAGTCCTAAAAATCCCACTTTGGGGCTGCCCAGTTTATGGATTCCACAAAATTTCGAAAAAAAAACTGAAGTATAGTGTTAGGAATCTACATACCTGGAGGGTGATGATCAAAGGAATGAAAAGAAGATTGAAGCCAACTTGATTTGGGTGTGGTACAGGGGCTTGGGGGAGCAGGGAAAGTTTTCCTTTTGTTCTGAGTTTACAGCAAAAAGTGGGCGAGTAAAAACAAAATCTCAGTGTTTTAATTTTTACAACTTACATGTTCCCCCGCGATCAAGAATGTAGTACCGCGATCGCGAACGTAGTACCGCGATCGAGAACGTAGTAACGCGATCGCAGTGTGTTAATTCCTCCCAAGGTTGCGATTGCGAGTGGGATCAAGCGATCACGTAGAGCATGAAAATTCTCAAAGCTCCGCGATCGCGAGTCGTCTCCTGCAATCGCGGTTCATTAGAATTTCGTCCAATTTTACTGTGAATTATGCGATCGCATTTTTGTCAATAGAAGCACATTTGCGATCGCAGAATGGAAGCATGGGCATCGCATACTGAGGCAGTGTTGCCCAGTGATTTTTGTTGCTTTTTTTGCACTGCGTTTGGCCACCCGGTTGCCCCTGACCTGCTCAAATCAACTCCGAAAAATGTGAAACTTGGCAGATTGGTTAGAAAAAATATAACAAGCTATTCTAAAAAGGAAAATTTCAAAAATGACTTAAAAGTTTTGAAAACCGATGGGTTGCCTCCCACCAAGCGCCACATTTAACGTCGTGGCACGACGCAAGTCAACTTTTACCACTTTTCTCGCCACTTTGACGATATGAACTGGGCACCTAGATTGGAATCAAGCTTCTGACCACGGGCGATGGGGGATGGTAGAAAAATGACCGAGCCAAGCCTTAATTTCTTCATTTTGCACTTCTTGGCCCGTATGTGAGGATTGTCATTTTGCCTCCTTTGTTCTTTAAATTGCAAGATGTATGGCATGAATATTTACTCCACGCAACACTCCATTGACTCGTGTAGTTCGACTTCCGTTTCACCACACAATTCCAAAGTTGAGAAATGCTTGGAATGTGCCTTCAAACTTCCTACTTGCAAATTTTTTCGGATTTTGACATCCTCATCTTCCCCTGGAATAGAGTCAATTTCAACCAAATCTTCAATTATCCCGGTTGACTCTAATTCCATATTTTCGTTAGCATCCCTAACACTCATGGAGTCGGTTGGCGGATGTTCAAGGCTTGATTCCTCAAAGTAGCACTCACTCTCACCCTCAAAATCAAATACTTCTTGACTTTCATCCACACTTTCAACTTGAGATGCATGATGAGTCTCCATCAATGCTTGCATTTGATCCTCCAAAGTGCGGATGTGTTCATCATTTTGAGCCACATCATTTTTTAATTCTTCAAGCGCAAGGTGGTGCTTTTCCTCATTTTCAAGAATGGCCTCCAACATGTGCATCATCCTCTCATCTTGAGCATTTGAGAGTTCTTCTTGGCTTTGTTCAATCTCCAAGGAGGAATTTTCATCTTCTTGGCTATCACTCACCTCCAAGGCTTTTTGAGCCCTTGAAGCTTCAATCATTGCATCCATTTGTGAGTGTAGCCTTTCAAGTGCCAAATCATTCTGGAGACTATTCTCCAAAAGTTCTTCCAAAGCATTTTTCTCATGGTTTCCTTCTTCAATTAAGCACTCCAACATGAGCTTGAACTCTCCACTTTTACCATGCTCAAATTCTTCCACTTTATTGCCCCTAAAATATCCATCACAAAAAGTAGATACATCAAAGTGGGGGCTCTGGGAAGGGAAGGACAAATACAAACAATCATACTCATGACCATTTTGGCCACCACACCTATCACAAATACTCCACTCATGGGTTTGACATTGTGCGCACAAGTCATCCCAGGGAGAATTTAAACAATTTTGCCACGAGTGTGGTCCTCCACAATAAGGACAAGGGTCATCAAAATATGAACAACTACCATCCGACCAATATTCATTGTATGATGCCATATATAATTTTTTTTTATTATGAAAAATTAAGAAAATAAACAAGAAAAATTAATTACACAAATATTCAAAAGTTTGAATCAAAGAACTTAAGCTTACTTCTCCAACTACCTAAGTTACGCCAATTGTTCCCTGACAACGACGCCAAAATTTGATACGCTCAATTTACACCTTAAAAGAGTGCAAGCGATCATTGTCAAATATAGTAACCCAACAAGGTTGGGATAGAATCCCACAGAGAACAATATGAGGGCGATTAGGAATGCTAGAGAGTTATCACTTGTCGCGCAATACCAAACAAATAAGATTTTGGGTTTTGATAATTGTTTATAGCCAAATGCGAAAATATAAACTAACCTAAAAGCAAGTAAAATGATCAATGGCAACAAGAATGAATTCATCGGGTATTACACTCAAGTAACGATCCAATGTATTTCACGATTTTACAAATATGAGTGAGTTATGTTAATTAGCCACGGATAATAATTCTTAATTATCTTTTCCCAAAACTAACAAGACTTCCTAAATGAATTATTCCTAACCCAATTAGGAGATTAAGTACTTTCGGGTTTGGCTACAAGTACTTCAATCCTATCCCTAAGTAGAATCTATAAAATGAGGGTTAAATCCTCAAGTTCTTGTTAATTAATCTTTCCCAACCCCAAATAATCTTTTCCAAAATTAATTCGGAGTTAATGGGCGAGTCCTAGGGTTAGCTAATCCCTTTGGAAACATTAAAGAACAAGAATAATTAAAATAACAAACACCCACTTCATAAATATAATAAAATCATTCAATACATAAGCACAACAAGGTATTCAATCCACACTTTAAATATGAATATTCCCATAAACAAGATTCAAGTGTTGGAAAAATACTACACACTTAGATATNNACAAAGCCAAAGATATGTCTAAAGATATGCCAAGATCTCCAAAAATGTCTGCTAGGTCGAGTATATGAATGGGTTGGGGATGAATTGTGAAATGTCGAAACTGCCCAGATTTAATTCACCGCGATCACGTAGAAACATCTGCGATCACGAAGGTTCTCCTTTTAACATTCTGCGATCGCGTGAGGACACTCTACGATCGCGTAGAATGAACTCTTTAACTTCTGCGATCGCGTGACCATTCTTGCGGTCACGTAGCACACTTCAGAGCAGGCATAACATTTCTTCTCCGCGAACGTGTGAACTAGTTCTGCGATCGCGGTTCACAATATCCTTGACTTCTGCGATCGCAGACCAAACCTTGCAATCGCGAAGAACATCCGGCTTCAGTCATTTTTCTTCATTTTGGCCTCTTTTGACTTGATTTCTTCCATTTATTCTCCAAACCATATAATACCTGAAAATTGCCAATAAACCTCAGAAAATGTCCTAGTTTTCTATCAAAATTATACCAAAGTCTAGATATTGAGAGGAGATAAGTTGGTAAAATACCAACTTATCATCCGACCTATAGAGACCGCTACATCAAATGGGCATCGATTTGTATAATGGTAGCCATTAAGTACTTCACCAAATGGGTCAAAGCTTGTACATACAAGGACGTTAGAAGGATAGTAGTGGAAAATTTCGTCTGTAACAACATAGTCTGTCGATTTGGGATACCTGAGTCAATCATCACCGACAATGCATCCAATCTTAATAGCGATCTCATGGGATATATTTGTAAGAAATTCATAATCACCCACCGTAACTTATAGACTACCGACAGCAAATGAATGGAGCAGTTAAAGAAGTCAACAATAACAACAACAATAACAAACCCAGTTTTACCCCAACAGGTGGGGTTTGGGAAGGGTAGACTGTACGCATACCTTATCCTTACCTAATTCAAGTAAAGAGGCTATTTCCAATAGAACTTCGGCTCAGGAAGGGCAAGAAGAAGAAGAGGAAAGAAAGGAAGGAAGAAAGAAGGAACAGAAAAAAAAGGGAGAGATAAGGATAAGTAGTACCAAATAATAGCAACATAGAATACAATACCTAAGGCGAACAAAACCACATAACGTAATAAAAATCTTAGAATATGAAGGGACATGCATGCTACTAAGACTATCGGTGAACAACTAAAAACTACCCACTAACCTTCTACCTTAGTCCTCGACCTCCACATCCCCCTATGAAGGGTCATGTCCTAAGTGAGCTGAAGCAGCGCCATGTCTTGTCTAATCACCTCTCTCTAGTACTTTTTAGGCCTACCTCGACCTCTTCTCAAACTCTCCATGGCCAACCTCTCACACCTCCTGACAGGAGCATCAATGCTTCTTCTCTTAACATGTCTGAACCATCTCAGCCTCGACTCCCGCATCTTGTCCTCCACGAAGGCTACTGATACGCTCAAATTACACTTTAATAAATAGTGTAAAGCGGTCAATGTCAAATACAATAACCCAACTAGGTTGGGGTAGAATCCCACATGGAATAGGTGTGAAACAATTACTTGAATAGTGTGAAACTTAATTTAAATCGTGATTCTATTCCGTTAGTAAAAAGAGTGTTTTAATTGAGTGAAATAAAAATAAGTATAATTTTGTATGATTGTAATTAATTTGATTAACGAACCCAAGGTTGTGTCCCCATCAATGAAACGTAATGCTATCGGTGTTAATATGATATATTTCTAATGGAAGGTCCTTTGATATGCAAATGATTTCTAAAATACTACCCAATATTTTCCCATAGTTGGGTATTATTTCCTCTTTATGATTTTTCAAAATATAAAAGAGTTGCAATTAGGAACAATCAATTTATTCCAAATAAAACCCACTTATTCCTAAGCGATTCTATGAAACAAGGTTTAACGCCTTGAGTCTTTGATACTCAATTCTACCAAACCCTAACCCACTTTTCCAAGTAAAGAAAGAATAAAATGGCATTTGTTAATGTTTGCAACAACAAATATATATATATATATATATATATATATATTCAATGGTAAACACCCATTAACATTACACGCATTTAGGGTCCACAACCTTAGTTTTTAAAACTATCCACTCATACTAAAATACAAAAAGACAACAATATTCAAAGTCATAATGCTTACAAACGTGCAAGAATATTTCTTCTAAAGCTTCCAAAAGATTAATATTCAATGCCTTGGATTGTAGTCGCTATAATAAATCTATTTATAGCGAGCTAAAAGTCGGAGCCAAAATTGGACGAAATTGCTCCTGCAGACAACATATACAACCGCATATCCATCGGAAATCAGGCATGTGGAACGGAAGATGACCAGATCTAGGCTTCCACCGCATATCAGTTATGTGGTCCGCATATTTATTATGCGATCGCATTGTTCCATCGCATCTGTGTTGAGAGCTTCTTCTGCTTGAATTATGTGGTCATTATATGGCTCGCAAAAGTGTTATGCGACCGCATAATGTTCTCTTGGTTTGGCCAAATAATCTGCTCCAGTTTGTGGTCACCCGTTGAGTTATGCGGTCCGCATATGAGTTTTGCGGTTGCATAATTCCATCCTTTCTTCTCTTTTGTGGCTTTGACTTCTTTTTCGTGTTTTTGGGTCCTTACGACTCATGCACTGCAAAACATCAAAACTTTATAAGACTTAACAAACAAATACATTAAAAACGAGCTAAAATCTAAGTAAGTGGTATTAAATGTGCCGAAATTCTAGGGCACTTCAACACCCCCAACTTAAACTCTTGGTTGTCCTCATGCAACTAGAACAACAATTATCCTATCCTAAACTCTTATTGAAGTCATGAAATAGTAGTGACCCTAGATGGTTTTGACTGTCAGTTTACAAGCATGTAAGTTCATTTATTTACCCTTCCTGTAAGACCATTATTATTTAACAAAGCAGCTAATCAACTTGTGAACTTTGAGCCTCGACCAAACTGACAAAATGTTAATCTCAACTAAGTGCACTTGCATCTACTTCAAGAACCTAACTTTTGTTAAACCTTGCAGTTCATGTGCGCTCACAACAAAGAAAATCCCCAACTCACACATATCTATCGGGGATACAATCAAACGCTCTTTCACTCAGAACGAAAGCTACATGCTACAAATATCAGTCCATAGGCTTTCCCTTATTTTAACTTGTTGCTATCTCAGGAATGATTGATTATAAATCACCTAGGACTTTTTACAGGTTGTAATGTAGGCTTACGGACAGGTTGGATGAATATTTGGGAATGTAGTGGCTATACCGTCCTCGAACTCTACATAAATGTTGCTTCTTTACTACATAGCATTTCGTTACCTCAAGTTACCGACATTGAACCACCTTAAAATGTCTTTTCAATTTCTACAAGACTCCATTTTTCTTTTCTTCTCTTTTTTTTTTCTTTTCTTTTATAAAGGTATTTCTTTTCTGAGCTTGAGTTTTTCTATATATATACAACTTTGAGGAAAACGTTTTGAGTTACACACAGTGCCAACCTTTCCGACTACCACTTTAAACCATCACCCCAAACTTAGGCTTTTAGCCTCATTCTTACTCGTTCGATGAAGGTTAAGTTCAAAAGAAGGGAATCTTTCAAAATGGGATAAAGGTTTGTAGTGTGGTAACCAAAGAAAAAGCTAAAGGCTCTACGGGGGTAACTAGGGTAATTTATGTACCGGTAAGGTCAATTTATGGTTGAAATTAGCAAGTAGTCACAAAGATAGCCTAAGATCATCTCAACATCCAACCATTAGCCTGAGATTTGCACAAAGAAACCAACCGGGCAAGTTCTAGACATCACAAGTTAAGAAAGCGCATTATTTACACAAATCCCCACTCACTCAAACTGTTTGACTCAACATGATTTCAGCCCTCAAGTGAACGCAAGGCAACTCAAAGCCTTCATCATATGATATGTAAGATTCTGAGTAAACATAAAGTCAAAGAGGGAGCCTCAAGTTCACAAAAATGACTGACCATAATATATATATATATATATATATATATATATATATATATATATATATATATATTATCAACGAAGGAAGGGTACAATTCATTTACAAAACTTTCCGTGTATGCTTGAAACTATACAATCACACCAAACAGGTCAAAACGTTCCATGCTACTGCCATGGTTCCACTATTACACCTTTCTAAAAGAATCCGGCAAAGAAAAATCAAGGAGAATTCATTACTAACTACTAGTCTAAAAAGAGTTATGTATTTTTTTGGATACAACTATTTACATAAAATATCTACCCCACCCCCAGCTAAAGAACATGCATTGTCCCCAATGCATAAAAATTTTAAATACAGAGTTTAGTGGCTCCCTGGGGCACACTAAGCGCTAGGCAAGTCTAAAGCATGTTGGGCAGCTGTGCATCTATTGGCACTGAAGTTGTAGCTGGTGGGATATCAGACTGGGTGGTGACCTCTACGGTTGAAGCAAGATGTTGCAGCTGCCGTGAGGATGGAGCAGGAAGCTCCACCTGCCCTAAAGATGGAGTTGGGGCCTGGGAGCTGCTAGCCTCGCCTGATGATGGTTGAGTGGTCGATGGAAGCGCCTTGGCGACCATATCTTCTAGCGAATGTGCAAGTGTTGTCTGCACATCTGCTTCTTCTTCCTCCTATGCAACCGTAGGAACAACAACTTGCTTACCCTTGTCCTGATGGCCCTCTTCTTCCTCTACCAAAGCATCATTATCTATCTCCTCATCTTACATATCCCCTTCATCGTACTCCTCAGTATCTCCGGAGTCCACCTGGGAAGGAATGTCAATAGGTGCAGGAGAGGCTTGAGCTTTTGAGGTCTCAACACTCTATGCCTCGGGAACTGTCATCAAGTTTGCGAAATGAAAGTCCAATCCGGGAATGGATGTTCCAGCTCCCTTCACACTCTCCTTTGGAAGGAATGATGTCAAGTCAAATTCCAGAATCTGCATCTTCTGCAGCTCAACCTTCAATGCATCAACATCCTTACGGAGCTGAGGCATACCTCCAACCTCACCTCGTTCAACATTCTCAAGACGCACTTCAAAGTGTTTTAGGCGATCCTCATAGGTTTTATGTTGCTGTTGAAGAACACTCACTGAGAGGATTGGATGGGGAGAAATGCTTGCCGAATGAGGTTCGGGATTTCCTTTATCACTCGGTCCACCTTAGCATTGGCGTTCTGAGCTAGTAGACCCAGCTTGGAAAGAGCTGGTAGTGCTGGCCTGTGGAGTAGATGTAGATGTAGATGGGGCCTGAGGAGTGGCAGGTGATTGGGCCTCTGAAACTGCTGAGTCTGCTGGAGGGGGTACTTGAGTCTCTATTGGAGTCGCAGTTTCTTTTGGTACTGCGTCACTGATGCACATAACGTCAATGTCATTGAGAGCTTTCTCTGGTTTGTCATGCTTTGGTATAGGAGGCACATTCACATCATTGTAGAGAGCTGTGATCAAACAAGGGAATAGAAGTGATGTGTGCTTCTGGTTCGCTCTGACTCCCAGTTTTCAGAAGATGATCTCTCCCACATCAATCTTAATGCATGTCATAATGCATGCAATGAGGAATGCCTTCTCAATGTTGATGTCAGTTTCATTCCTAGACGGCATCAGGCGGGAGCTGACAAAGCTAAGCCAATAGTGACCCTCCTGTGTGAAATCCTCCTTGTAGATCTTATGTTTAGGGTCAATCCAGGCGGGCGTCCCTTTTTCTATCACAGAAGCAATCCAGGCACGCCCGTTGTTCTTGTTAGCTACTTTAGCCTCATATTCAGCTGTGCCGGGACTCCAAGCTTCTAAGTACAGGTCATTGATGGTTCCCTTATCATATAGTACTTGGACCCCTCGAACAAGAACCAACTCTGCAAAGACCCTGTTTCTCTTTTGCTAAGCGTTCCTCGATGCCCCATACGAAGCATAGAATTCCCACACAATCGTCTCATTGTATTCATCAGGGACCTCAGTGAAGAACTCTCATATCCTCTGCTTGATATTCCCGAGTATATGAGGGTAGTTCTCCTTCAACCTATTCAAGATCAACTATTTTTCCTCGAGTATATTTCGGTTGGAGAGCCCTTCTTTGTATAGACTCATGGATCATGTGACTCCAAACATGAGATTAAGATCCTCCCATTTCTTCCTTCGTGCCTCATCCTGTAAGTCAACTGAAGGCAAGATATCTATTTGTGCCCCCTCCTCGTCATACTGGGAGGAGTGCTTAGCAGTGGTGCGGGTGGTTTCCGGTCGCGGACGTTTGGTCTATTGTGTTTGTTGGCCTAAAGGGATCCTTTTCTGTCCACGAGCAGTGATGGGTAGCACGTTGCAATAGCTTTTCTTGGTGCCATTTCTGCAATGAAACAGTGTGTGAGTAGTGGGCATAACATAGAAATCACACAGAAGAATTTAAACAGAAGAAAGCAAGATATGCGATGAGGTATGGGGTCGTAAAACAACTATGTGGACCGCAAACTTGTAGCATAATTTCACACCCCAGAAGAAAACAGGTTATGCGATGGATTATGCTGTCGCAAAACCACTATGCGGACCGCAAACTTGTCGCAAAATTGTGCACCCTATTTGACAAAAACTTATGCGATCGCAAAACCCATCACAAAATAGGTTTTGCAACACCAAATACACTGCATAACGATCCCCAAAGAACCCACTTACTTGCTCGTGTCTGCGGTGGCTTTGCAATCCGCAAAACACGTTTGCGATCGCATAACATCATTCACAAGGCCACCTAGGGTTTATTTTTCGATGCCTTACGCGGACCGCAAACCACTTATGCGGGCCGCAAAAGTCATCTTCCTCAAAGAGCAAACCCCCATTTTAACAAGTTTTACAACCTAATGCATGATTTACCCATGAATCACCCTCACAGACCCCTAACACACACCTTTGGGAACTAAACACGAGCCAAGGGGCTCAAAATTATGGACATTAAGCAGTGAATCCACAAGAGAGAAAGAGAAAATGAAGAGGAAGAGAAAGCACATACCAGATATCGAATAAATGATGAAGATGAGAATTTGATTTATGAGTATAATGAATTTGTAATCCTTGTTATTTGAGCCATGTATGTGATTAGAATCTTTTTGGGTTTTCTTTTGTTTCTTCTGTTTTTGTGTTTTTGATTTTATGAGTATAGTTAAGTGTTTGTGTGCAAGTGAGAGTGATGGTGTGCGAATTGTTGAGAGCTTTTTACTTGGACTTTTTGCGATGAGAGTGTAGCTGCATAACATGTTATGCGATCGCATAAGTGTTATGCGGTGGCTTTAGAGCAGGTTCGATTGCCTCCGTTATGTGATCCATTATGTGGTCACATATTTGATATGCAGAGCGCATAATTTGAACCCTCACCTCATTTTTGCAAACAAAATTTCCTCAATCTTCTGATCTTGTTTGCGACGACTATGTGGTTTGCAAAGTCATTATGCGACCGCATAGCTGCCGCAAACTCCCCTAAGTCAAATTTCTTCACTTTCCTGAATCCTTGTACCCTGTTTCATGATATTTGGGACTACCTACACTCTAACAAACACGTCAACTCGCTCAATCTAATATACATTAACAAAAACTGCAAAAGAGTGTTACCACACATGGGTTGTTGTTGATACCCAAGTTTTCCAAAAATATTTTTTAAAATTGCATGCATACCTTCAAAATCATGCATTAGTAGCAATTGATATTTTTCCATAATTTTTCTACATTTTGATTAATTGGTCCAGTATTTTATGTCCAATAAATAATTACAAAATTTTATCACAAATGATTTCAAAAAGAATTCTTGATTTAATTTATTATTTATGGTCCTATTTAGACCAAATTATTCCATATATAGCCAAATTGGTACCCTTTGGCTATAATTGCAATAACTTTGCAATTATAGCCCATGCATATAAGTTTGTACTATTTTCTACCAGAAATAATGTCACGACCCGAAATCTCACCTTTCAGGCCGTGACTGCGTCTAACGTTGAACCCGCTAGACAAGCCAACGTATACCACATTATTGCTTTAATAACACAACGTACATTATTTAAAATTATTAACCTTCAACCATTTACTAGGAAAAAAAACTCGAATTCAGTAATGTCCAACCTTTTCCGAAAACATCCAACACCATTAACTCTCGAATTTTTACCGAACATCCCAAATCACTTCAAACGTTTCACAGCAGAAAAATAATAATATTACCTAAAAAATTCATAATGAAATGATAAGACAACAACAACGAACAATCCCAAAATCGGGGTGTCACAACCTCACGAACTATCTAAACTGAGTACTAAATACAAAGTCTGTAAAGAAATATACAATTGTCTTGAAACTAGGAGAAAAAGTAAGACAAATGAGGAATCCTAAAGCAGGAGAGATACCAAGGCCCACGAACACCAGGGGGTATACCTTGAAGCTCTGGGTGGACTGAAGGTGACTCCCTCAATGCGGTCCACTGGGTCCGGATGCGTGATCTGCACAACATTAAGAAGTGTAGTGTAGCATCAGTACAACCGACCCATGTACTGAGTAAGTGCCGAGCCTAACCTCGGCCGAAGTAGTGATGAGGCTAGACTTGAAATAAACGATAACCTGTACTATTCTACAGCAGGTAACAGGAAATAACACAAGGCAGGAGATAAACCGGCAAGTAGGGGATACGGGAGCAATAAAGGGGGACAAGTGAAATAAAGCAGTCACATCGACAGATAGAAGTGATCCAGAGAAACAATCCAACATAATCGACAA
>ML287402.1:0-55608 GCA_005239495.1 Nicotiana undulata
TGGTTGCTTAGCCTTACGTCGCCCTTCCAAAGCATCTCAGGAAGGCGCCGCGTAACAGTTTACGTGTAGAATTATAGAAATTTTAAAACTTTATTTTTTGTCCCAAATTTATGTTTCTTATCTGATAAAATCATAAAATCAGCTAAATTTATCTACCAAAAACTAAATATAATAGCCGTTCTTTAAAGTTAAAGTTAGTCACGAACTGCTTCGTACTCATTCTAATCAGATAGTAGTTGATTTCTACTACATAATGTTCTTTGAACTCTATGAAATCAACCCGTTCCAACCAAAATAGAAGTATGTCAAAAGATTTCTCTGAGCTATATTTGATTATTTATAACCTCAATTTATAATCTAACCATAACAAGCACAAAAACCTAATTACACTTGCCTTTATTTTTCTTTTCAAAAATTGACATGAAAATATTTCACTTCAATAAAACTTAATTATAAAAACTGAGATCAAAACACCACACGAAGGTAACTGTGTTTAATTTAATTTATAACATTATTGTTCATTTATTACGGTTAGTATTTCTTTCGATTTTCTTATTATGTAGAAACCATGATGGATATATCTGCTTTTCAAGTATGTGTTTATTATCCCAAAACTCAACTTTCACCACGAAAGATGAAAGATATCCTCTTAAATATGTCCGAAATTAATTGCATGCTTGTGTACTGCAATGACGATAAATAAAATATATAGTCAAATAATTTTAGATATTGGACTATATTTGAAACAACATATTTTATTGCATTAACTATTATATGTTATATTTTCAAGAGGAATTTCACTGTCGACAACCAGAGTTCTAATTATAACAAAGCAAACAATGTATCATGAGGAAAAAAACACCAAACATATCGTATATAAAGAAGTATTGGGTAAGTTACGATTATATTTCTTATTTCTATAAGTACATATATCATTCACTGATTCAGACGATAACGTTTAAATTCAAGTATTATGTAAGTGTAATAACATTTGAAAAGTATGATTATCAAATTTTGACAATCGAACATCAATGTGCAATTGTTATCGTACAACGCATGTTCATAAAAATTTGTCACGACCCAAAATTCCACCGTCGGGACCGTGATGGCGTCTAACGTTGAACCCGCTAGAAAAACCAACGTTCCAGTTATTACAACTTATTTCCTTTATTATTTAAGTAGTTAAAAGTGAAATACAATAACAAGTAGAGATAAAGTGCGGAAGAAATGAAATATACCAACTTAAGTGCATAATTTATCCAAATCCGTAATACAACTCCCAGAAAACGGACCACAATTTCATGGACTATCTAAGACTACTAAAAACAACAGTCTGAATATTCAAGTACTACTGTCTCCGAAATACAAAGAAAACATAGAATAAGGAATGATATAGAAGGTGACGCCAAGGCCTGCGGACGCCTGCAGGACTACCTCGTGTCGCCTGGTGGACTGAAGGAAGCCTCCTCGATCAGTGTCCACTGGGTCCGGTACCGAAATCTGCACAGCATAAAGAATTGCAGGTGTAGCATCAGTACAACCGACCCCATGTACTGGGTAAGTGCCGAGCCTAACCTCGGCGAAGTAGTGACTAGGCTAGGGCACGACAAATAACAAATACCTGTGTAGTTCTATAATATATAGCAGGAATAATAACAAAAAGTAAACAGCTAAGTACAAAACAGGGGAAACATGCTGGGGAGACAGTGGTAACAACTACCGGAAAGACGGGACAAGACAACAATTGAAATAATTAAATAGCGGCAAGAATCAACAACTCTGAACAAATAAGTAAACAGAAACGACACGACATGTCCCCTCGTGCTATAATATCACAAAACACAGCACAAAATGTTCCCTCGTGCATAATTATCAGTAACACAGCACGAAATGTCCCCTCGTGCATAAATAAACAACATCATGGCACGGAATGTCCCTTCGTGCATAAATAATCAATAACACGGCACAGAATGTCCCCTTGTGCATAAATATCATAAAACAATAATTGACAGGAAAATAAACAATAAGAAACCTGAAATACACAGGAATAATCAACAAGAATAATACCGTCCCGACAAGGGACATAACTATAACCAAACCTACACAGATATATAACTAACCAACATATTCCTCAACTGAACCATTACTCAACAATACTCACAACTGAGAATTTCCATAAAACGAATAACTACCAAATGATATCAAATCCATAAACACAGTAAACTTCAATGAAAATCACATAATTACTCATATTCGACTCACGGGCATGCTTGACCACAACATATAGGTACTCGTCACCTCCCATATACATTGGTCATGGAATAAACACGTAGCAAATATGACTCAACACCTATCCCTCAAGCTAAGGTAGGCCAAACACTTACCTCGACTCCAAGAATCCAAATCAAGCCTCTAGCACCGCTTTTCCTTTCGAACTCGACTTCAAATCAATCGTATCTAGACATAATTGACCCAATAACATCAATAAATGCTAAACAATTCAATTCCAATGCTTAATTATATAATTCCCAACATTCTTCGTAAAATCCAAAAATCGACCCCGGGCCCGCTTGGTCTAAATACGAGATTCGTAGCAAAACCCGATCACCCATTCACCCACGAGCCCGAATATATAATTTATTTTGAAATCCGACCCCAAAACGAGGTCAAATTCTCAAATAATCAAAAACCCCTAATTTTACCCAAATTCCTAATTTTCTACCTTAAATCCCATATTTTTAGGCCTAAAATCTGATAAATGTTGATGGAAAAGGAAGAAAACGAGGTTAGGATTACATACCCCAAGAGGTTATGGTGAGGGAGTTCTTCAAAATTCGCCTAAGGAGGTGTGGAGAAGAAGAAGATTGTGAAAAATGGCAAAATGCCGTAAAACTGTTCTGTTTTTGGACATTTAAAATAGTTGGACGATTTTCTTCTCCGCATTCGCGGGACCAGGCCGCATTCGCGGAGGGTTGGTTACACAGACCTATGCGTGCGTGGTTGTGGGGCCACGTTCGCACAGGGTAAAACACACCCAGCCCCCAGAACTCCTCTTATGTTGTGCGTTCGCATCCACCTGGGTGCGTTCGCATAGCTACCTCAGACCTACCCTCCGCGTTCGCATCCACCTAGGTGCGTTCACACTGAGCAATCCCATACGTGCTATGCGTTCGCGAAACCTATGCGTTCGCATAACACTAATTTTCAGACACCATATGACAGCAATAACACCACATTTTACTAAGGTTTTTGCACCCCGACACCTACCCGAAACTCACCCGAGCCCTCGGGGCTCAAAACCAAATATGCACACAACCTCAAAAATATCCTACAGATTTGTTCGTGTAATCAAAACACAAAAATAACGTCATAAACATCGAATTAAACCTCAAAATCAATGAAATATTTCAAAACTTCCAAAACTTCAAAATTTAGCATTTTTAAACCGAATTACGTCAAACGAAGTCCGTTTATTACCAAACTTCACAGACAACACGTATAAATCATATTGAACCTATACCAGGCCTCGGAAACATAATACGGGCCCGATACCACATGTTTCACATCGAATTTCATTTTTCAAAAACTTTTATATTTTTTAGAAAACAATTTTCTTTAAAAGTTCATTTCTCGGACTTGGGACCTCGGAATTCGATTCCGGGCACACGCCCAAGTCCCATATTTTCCTACAGACCCTCTGAGACCATCAAATCACGGGCCCGAGACCGTTTACCAAAAAAGTTGACCAAGTCAACTTTACTCAAATTTCAACACAAAAATATCATTTTTATCATTTTTTCACATAACGGCTTCCTGGCTATACGTCCGGGCTACACACGTAAATCGAGGTGATATAGAAGGAGGTTCTCATGACCTACGAACACAGATTTAGCTAGAAATACACGGGTTGACCTTTTGGGTCATCACAAAACTAGTACTATATTAAAAGCAGGAAGGCATAATAAAATATCGTTCGCCTTTTTTACGCTTTTAAAATAAATTTCACATTGGACAAAATAGTATTAAGTTCGTTTTTTTTATAAATATTTTGCACTTTGAAATCAACTCAAGTTTTTGTTCTTAATTTTTTTTCCTTATTTAAACTATGTTACATAACTATAATATCTTCCATAATTTTTTTTTATATTTAACTTTCATCAACGGTTCATATCCATATAGGAACCTTTGGATCAAAAGGTTCGTTGAGTTAAACTTGACAAGTAAGAATCAGAGTTGAAGAAGGTTAGCTCTCTCGCTCTCTTTTCTTTTCTTTTTTTTCTCCTTTGAAAGGGCACTCTATATGTATTGAACTATAATACACTAGTAAATGTACCAGCGCTTCACACGGTTATACGAAGAAATCAATACATTAAAGAAAACATTAGTAAGCTAATAATGAAATTAAATGACATCCCCAGAAAAGCTTATAAAGTTAGGTTTTTTTACATTTATGTTCTATGGCAGAAAATTTCAAAAAGTGACTTTTTAAATTGTTTTAAAAAAAAAAACTTAAAAACCTAAGAGCCATCACATAAATAGTTTTAATTACAACTTCTCTCTTCCTCTTCTTTCGCCAGCCTCTCAGGATCTCTTTCAAAAGTTTATTGGCAAGAAATTGTATGAACGATTAACTGTAGTTATACTCCCTAATACTAAAGAACTTACATTAAGGAGATAGACGTTAATTAGTTGAGCATATTGAACTAAAGATAATGAGAAACAATTTAAAGAGTAAAAATTTTCAAGTACTCATACTTAAAATAGAATCAAAACTAATTGGTTTTCTGTAAATATTAGAAGTAAAAAAAAATGATTATTGCTTGATCGCGAACTACACTTTCTCAAAGCAAAATATGCAGCTAAGATTGTGGATCTTGCAAGCCCAAACTACTGTGAACAAACACCTCTGTTCCTATCACAGGGGTAAACACTATGTGTTGGTAAGTACAAAACTACTACTCTTTGCATTTTCTAATGAAAAGCTTTCCTAAACACCGCAACATAATCAGTTCATAAAATGTTAACTTTCTGCTGCCTGCCCAATATTTTTCTACACTTGATCTATAATAAAGAATAATATATTCCCAAATACCGCATCATAATCAACTTCAACCTTTTCATGAGGCAAAGACAAAACGCTGTCATTTTTTTCTATAATAGCAAATGGCATTCTGTCAAAGTTGTTTTAATAATTAGACAAAACACAAGCTAGTTTATGATAAATCCCATTGAATAAAAGTAACCGGCAAAAGTAGCCGTAAAAAATGTAATCATAATGAAAATAGGTAATTCTAACTAAAGTTGATCCTTACTTAGCAAAATCTCTTGATTGATATCTATTCACAAACTCAACTGCATACTTTACGAACCCATTAGACTAAGAAATGGACTTTCACATGGTAGATACCATCTTAATTTGCATTAATATTTTATAATTCTGGTTAATAAAAGTGATGAAAGCCAAAATATCAATAAAAATAATAGTATGACAGGAATTCCAAATAAAAGGGCCATTGACCATAGGAATAAAAGCAAACTCAAAGCAAATGTGAATTTGGAGATAAAGCAAAGATCTGATTCTCTACTTCTCTTTCCGGTGGCCCAACTCTAATTCTGCAAAAAATTGTTGCCCGGAGATATGAATAAACAAATAGTGACATGAATTTCGATTTGCGCTTGGTACTGTAAATTAGAGGCTTGCCAATAATAGATGCACAGGTGGTGATCTCTAAAGAGGCGACGATAGAATTTATTGTGATCAAAAGGAGAACCGATGTCTATGACGAGAAACTTCATGAAATATTTATAGATAAGTTTGTAACGGTAACTGTATCCATTCCTGAGTTAGTATACGATAACTGGTCTGCAATTTTTAATTTATTTTTCATTATGGAGAGTACCGAAGGGGCATGAGATGATAACTGGTGTTCCATTACAAACTGTTGGGTTTAGGATTCTAGCAGAGAGTAACTTTTATTACTTTAACGGCTCATTTTTTTAACGCACCTTTACACATTAATGAGGGAACTTTTGGCATTTTTAAAAGATCCGATAAATCAATAAAAAAAGGGAAAGCCGCAAAAAAAGGAGGAAAAAGATAAAAGCAATTCCTCGTCAATGAGGCTTGCCACATAACCTAGCCAATTCCCATATATGTATATATTGATTTTCCTAGTAAAAATAATATTTTTTTCCATTCATTTTTTGTATAACGATTGATAATTACAGTAAACACTTGGAACAAAAAAGAAAATATTCATCACCCAAAATAAAGAGAGAGCAAAAAGTCACCGGCACTCAATAATACTAACAGTTCCTTAGATACAAGGATTTAAAACTGAGCTGTTCATGAATATTTTATCCTTTAAAAATAGAATCCTTACTGAATACAATATAATTGCAGTTAAATGTTTAAAATTTGGAATGGACTAATATATATTAAGAATTTAAATTTAAAAAAAAAAAAATTCTTTAATGTTGGCACATAATTAATTATTTGAATTAATTAATTGACAAAAGAGACCCAATTCATTTTTTTTTAACTTCATTAAGTAAAACTATTTTTACATTAACACATCTCTCAAGATATGCATAAATTTATTTTTAAAAGAAGAGCATTGTTGGTGAAATAAATCACAAATAGGATAAAGTCACTTATATTATGATATTAAAAGCCAAAATGATTAAGATGTAAATTCCAATGAATACATAAATAGTACACGCACAAAATGCATACTCTAAAACTAGTAAGAACAAAAAGATGGTGCATGTTAAATTGTTCGAATCTTATTCTTTACCGATGAGTTTACGGTTTCGCAGTTATATTTTTTGATGATTTAACAAGTTTCTTGTTTAGAATCAGATAAAGGACCTGAACCATACTTGGTACAATTCTTCAGCAATGGACTTAAGTTAATTCGAGTTGTGTGACTTTGGATACACAAGAACCAGTTCAGGGACCTGATCCTTTGGTGTTTCCCTGATAAAAGTACAAAGTCAACTCTATAGTTAAAAAGTGACTGCCTGCAACTGTGCACGCTACAGTGCCGAAACAGTGCAGCAGTCACTTCCCATTGGGAAGTGCCTTGTACCAACCAAGTGTGGACATCATCCTTGTGATGTCATTGAAGTATAATAACAGGGAGCATGACACAAAACATTCACTTGCACATTTAGTGATATTCTCTCAAGCATTCAAGATCTCATCAAGCATTGAAGTCACAAGTGTGTCAAGAACAAGAGTACAACTCCACTACGCACCAGTTCCACTATGACTTTATGTATGTCCTTAGTGGAGTTGTAATCTTGTATTAGTTCTTCATTGTAATTCCTATCTTGCTTTCTTAGAAGCTTTGTTTTAGGAAACTCGTAAACATAAACATGCAGAGTTTGTGTTGTGACTAGAGTTAGTCATATGTTGAAGTCTTTGTAATTAGTAAGTTGCAAAGTGTCTTGTAGTAGGTGTATTACAAGTTAGTCAGATTCAAGTCTTTGTAATAGAACCATTACAAAGTGAGTTGTAAAAAGAGTATTGCAAGTTAGTGAAGTAGAAATTCTACCAGTGTAGGTCGTGATTTTTGTCCCCTTGAGTTGGGATTTTTTCACGTAAAAATCTCGTGTCTTATTTATTTAATGTTTTAGAAGTTAGCACTGTGGGAACCGATATAGGACCAGGTCTCTATACAATTTGCTGGACTCATATAAACTATCAATTGGTATCAGAGCAGGTTCTTTCTAAAAGGTTAACACCTAGAAAGGATCTCTATGACTGCTCCACCAAACTTCGAGGAAGGACAATCAACCTACAAGCCTCCTAGATTCAATGGTCTGTACTACGACTGGTGGAAGACTTGTATGCATGATTTTATAATGGCGGGTATGGGACGTCATTTGTGACGGTCCACATGTTGCAATGAAGAAGGTAGGAGAATCTGGAGTGATGGTGCCAAAAACCAGGAAGGAGTACATCGATATCGATAGAAAAGGTGTTGAAAAGAACTTTTGAGCTAAAAAGATTTTCGTGTGTGGTATAGGACCTGATGAATATAATTGAATCTCATCTTGTCAATCTTCCAAGGAGATATGGGAAGCATTGCAAACGGCACATGAAGGAACCACTCAGGTTAAACAATCCAAAATCGACATGCTCACCACTAAGTATGAGTTTTTTAGGATGAAAGATGATGAGTATATACAAGATATGCACACCGGATTACCTCTATCATAAATGAGTTGCATTCACTTGGAGAAATCATTCCTAGAAACAAGCTCGTGAGGAAGGTTCTTAGCGTTTTACCCAGCTCATGGGAGAGTAAGGTGAACACTATCACTGAAGCCAAAGATCTACAAACTCTAACTATAGATGAGCTGGTGGAAATATGAAGACATACGGCATGAAGAGAAAGAAAGACAGTGAAAGAAGAGAACCAAAAAAGGAGAAGAACCTGGTACTCAAGGCTGAAAACAATGACTCAAGTGAGGAAGATAGTGATATGGCCTATCTTACTAAAAGGTTGCAAAAGTTGGTTCGAAGAAATGGTGGAATACCAAAGAGAAGCAACTCCAGTAAGCCAAGGAACTATAATCTCTGTCACAAGTGCAGTTGGCCAGGACAATTCACCAAAAACTGCCCACTTCTAAAGCAGGAGCACTACAAGCACAACTCTGAGAAAGCAGCAAAAAGGAACTCGATTTCTGACAAACGTTTTAAACGAAAACATGCATCTGACAATGTTGTGAAGCAAGCTCTTGTTGCATGGGGAGACTCCTCCAGTGAATCAGAAGAAGAAACTGATGCAGGAGACAGCTCCTTGATGGCTGTGGAAAATGAGGCAAAGGAATATGATTCATAATTTGCATTGATGGCTTAGTATGATGATGATGAAGATGACGACAACGATGAGGTAAATTTCAGGGATGTTCAGAGAAATCTGAAATCCTACTCCCCTAAGAAACTGGTGTCATTAGCTAATGTTCTAATTGATGCATATTATAGCCTCGTTAATGATAAGGATGCCTTGACCATAGAGTTAAGAGATGCTGAACAATCTAGAGATGACTTGGTGATCTGTGTGGTTGATTTAAAGGAAACCATAGATAATCTTGAAAAGGAAAAAGAAGTTCTAACAGGAAAGATTCCATAGAGAACCTTAGCAAAGAAAAGATTACTCCAGCAGAAAACGTTGCAGCTATTGAGAAAGAAGGGGATGAATATTTAGTGGTAATCGCATACCTAGAGGAAACAATTGAGGGACTTAAATCAGAACATATGCCTGTATGCATTGAGAAAGGGAAAGAAGTAGCTAGTGAGGCACACATTAAGCTTGAAAAAGAATTGATTGATGTGAAAACTAGTTTATGTGGTGAGTTTGAGAAAAATATGCAACTTCAAGCAGAATTGGAGAAAGTAAAAAATGATCTTGATAAATCTCTTAAATGGACCTGGTCCGCAGATGTTGTTACTGCCATGTACTTCAACAATGGTTGAAACAGGTAGGGAATAGGGTTCCAAAAGGAGAAAATTCCTTACAATCCTCACAACAAGGACGTCACTGTACCCGACAACTGGCTTTGTACCTACTGTGGGAACAATGGGCACTTTAAGGAAACTTTCTAGGCTAGAGTTCAATCTGTTCAGAAAAAGAAAAGTGTTTGTTGAAAAAGTGACTACTAAAAAGGGACCAGGTGCCACTCACAAAAAATGTATTTTACCTGCTTGGACTAGAAAATCTCTTATTCGTCCTTTTCCTCATTACAAGGGACCCAAACTAGTTTGGGTTCCTAAATCTAACCTTTGATCTATTGGTGCAGGGATGAGAGGAAACAACCTACAATGGATCATGGACAGTGGATACTCTAAGCATATGACTGGGAACACCATATATTTTCTTTCACTGAAAGCAATGTAAGAAGGGAATGTATCCTTTGGAAATGGAAAGAAGGGGTACACATTCTTGGTGTCGGAAAGTTTGGAAAGTCTCTTTCACAATCAATTGAGAACGTGTACTATGTGGATGGCTTGAAACAGTCTCTTGAGTGTCTCTCAAATCTATGATAAAGGGAACAAAGTAGATTTATTTTCTAAAGTGTGCACAGTTACTAATTTGGTAACTAGTGAAGTGGTTCTAGTAGCCAAAAGATACAAGAACATCTATGTTGCAAATTTTGAGTCTGTACAAGCTGGTGATATAAGCTGCCTGAAGGCAGTTGATGATGATGCAAAATTATGGCATAGGAGATTGGGTCATGCAAGCGTTTCCCTTATGAATAAACTGATAAAGAAGGACCTAGTTCGTGTTCTTCCAAATTCATAGTTCAAGGATCACAGAGTGTGTGATGCATGCGCTAAAGGAAAACATGTGAAATCATCTTTGAAGTGGTTCTAGTAACCAAAAGATACAAGAACATCTATGTTGCAAATTTTGAGTCTGTACAAGCTGGTGATATAAGCTGCCTGAAGGCAGTTGATGATGATGCAAAATTATGGCATAGGAGATTGGGTCATGCAAGCTTTTCCCTTATGAATAAACTGATACAGAATGACCTAGTTCGTGTTCTTCCAAATTCAAAGTTCAAGGATCACAGAGTGTGTGATGCATGCGCTAAAGGAAAACATGTTAAATCACCTTTTAAGCCAAAGAAGGATGTTAGCACATAAAGTCCACTCGAACTCTTTCATATGGACTTATGTGGTCCTATGAGAGTACCAAGCAGGGGTGGAAAGAGGTATATCTATGTGATTGTAGATGACTATTCAAGGTTCACTTGGACACTGTTTCTTAGAACAAAAGATGAGACTTTCGAAGTTTTTGTTAAGACAATTCAAGTGAAGATGGAACTGAAGGTAGCCTGCATCAGATCAGACCATGGAATAGAATTCGACAATGCCAAGTTTGATGAGTTGTGCAGTGAAAATGGGATCACCCACAACTTCTCAACTCTAAGTACACCATAGTTAAATGGAGTAGCCTAAAGGAAGAATAGAACTCTCGAAGACATGAAAAGAACAATGCTCACTGAAAACGGAATTGCAAAAAACTTCAGGGTAGATGCAATAAACACTGCATGCTCCTTGGTGAACAGGTGCATTATCAGATATCTCTTGAACAAAACCTCCTATGAGTTACTCAATGGAAGAAAGCCAAAGTTAACTAATTTGAGAACCTTTGGATGCAAATGCTATATTCTCAACAACGGAAAGGATCAACTTGGGAAGTTCAATGCAAAAAGTGATGAAGGAATATTTCTGGGATACTCCTCTCAAAGTAGAGCTTACAAAGTCTACAACAAGTGGACACAATGCGTGGAAGAAAGTGTTCATGTGATATTCAATGAGACACCTCCATCTGGAAAAGAAGGAAATGGGGACGATCAAGAAAACGAACCACTATTGGTTCCTGGGGAGATCACTGATGTTTCAAATGGTAAAGCTGATATGATGAGTTAGATGAAGGAAGCAGATGAAGACAATGCAACCTCCTCTTCCATTTCTTAGGTGGAATCTGGTACCCAAATCACTACCACTGAAGCTGAAGAAAGAGTTGTAGATTCAGTCCAAAGCACTCCACAGGTAGCAGAACGAGGAGTGTAGGGGACCCTTTTTAATCTACCTAGTTCTTCTACCAATCAGACTCCAGTCCCAAATTGGAAACACAAAATCTCCCATCCACTTGATAATATAATCACCCCGTGTTGAACTAAGTCACTGCATGGTTTTGAAGATTGACAAATGCCTACCCAGTTGAACCAGTTCCATCAGGGCAAACACTATCAAACAGACCCATTGGCACAAGAAGTGTACATTCACAATAGATAAACATGATCTGTGAATTATCTATGAACTAAGAGGTTGTCTCCTAAAGTGAAAAGGTTGCAAAGTGATAAGAAGAAAGAGTTTGAATTCAGCAAGGATAGAAACAAGGAAGTTGAGATGAACACAAACTCTTCCACCAAGGAAGAGTTGCACTAGAACTGAACAACAACATCTCAACTACTGGCGCTTGTAAAATATTGAAGTATTCCTGCTGATGGATTGATCGCACAAAAACAGAAGTGAAACAAGAACTGAAAGCATAATTACCAAAGCAATTTTGCAAGCAGAATCCTTGTGCGACACAAAAGCTACTTGAACCAGTTAGAAGAACCAGTTTCATCTGTTATATTTTGAGTCTAGTTGGTTTGTAGTAGGTGATTAAATTTTGTATCTTTCAGCTTTTATAGAAGCAATTGTAATAGGTACACATTGATCAAGTTAGAGTTAACTTGAAGGTTGTCGCAATTAGCTAGAGGCTAGTTTGCTACAAAGGGATTAGAGTTAGTCCTTAGGTTTACAAAGGAGTTTATTTTGTAAATGCTGTTTGGCTCAGAGTTGTAGTGAAGAGTTTAGGAAAATCATACCGGGAAGCAGGTCGTGGTTTTTTCACCTTTTGAGCCAGGTGTTTTCCACGTAAAATTATTGTGTTCTTTAATTCTGCAATTACTTTTCCGCAAACAGTAGAGATTGGAACACCAAGAAGAACCGGGTTCTTCTATAAAGACTGCACTTGAAAAATTAGACACCACACAAATCACCTCCCGTCTTGTGTGGTATTGACGTATAAAACATCAATTGGTATCAGAGAAGGTTATCCTTGAAAAAGGCTAACACCTTGGAAAAGATCAAAATGAGTGCACCACCTGGAAACTGGGAGGGTCAATCAACTGCAAGGCCACCACTATTTAATGGCCATCATTACTCTTGGTGGAAGAACAGGATGAAGGACCACTTGATTGGAAAAGACTATGAGCTTTGGGACATAGTCACTGATGGTCCTCTAGCCACCCATGAAGAAGGCTGCTGAAGGAGCAAATGTACCAAAAACTAGAGCTGATTGCACTGCTGAGGATTTGAAGAAATGGGAGAAGAATGCTAAGGCCAAAAAGTGGCTAGTATGTGGACTAGGTCCAGACGAGTATAGCAGGATCCAAAGCTGCGCCACTGTCAAAGAAATCTGGGATACCTTGCAAGTAGCCCATGAAGGAACACCTCAAGTGAAAAGATCAAGAGGTACTCTACTATACTCTCAGTATGAAAACTTTACTATGAAAGAAGGAGATACAATCCAAGAGATGTACACGAGGTTCACAACTCTGACAAATGAACTCAAGTCTCTTGGTATAGTCATTCTTGAAGAGGACAGAGTGGAGAAAATCCTGACAAGCGTCTTGCCAATTTCTTGGGAAAGTAAAATCACTACTATCCAGGAATCCAAAAATATGGAAACCTTCATATTGGACGAGCTAATTGGCAACCTCACTGCCTATGAACTCAGAAGGCAGACAATGAAAATGGATGCTCCAAAGAAGGAAAGGAGTCTAGCACTGAGAATCATTGAGGGATCAGATCTGGAGGAGGATGAGATGACCATGATTACAAAAGAATTCAGAAACTTTCTCATAAGGAAGAAAGACATCTCCAGAGGTGGAAACTACAACAAAGCAAAAGCTCTAGAAAGGCCAACCAATGAGGGATGCTACAAGTGTGAAAAGACTGACCACCATATCAAGAACTGTCCTAAGTGGGAATTAGAATGGAAAAAGGAGAGATTTGAAAGAAGGAACTGGTCCAACCCAAGAAAACCACAACAAAAGCTATGGTTGTTGCTTGGGGGGAAAGTTCAGATGAAGAATCAGAAGATGGTGAGAATGAAGAAGAGGCGCTCATGGAAATTGGAGAATCCGATGAGGAATAATATGAACAACCAGAGGTAAGTATCTCCCATCTCAAAAGCAAAATAAAGTTCCTATCTAAAGAGAAACTCTCTAAGTTGCTACTAGATTTCATGGATGATTCTGAAGAAACAACCAAAGAGAAAGAACAACTCTCTAAAGAATGTGCAATGATAAAAGAAAAATGCATGAACCTGGAAATCAGAGTAAGTGAATATGAAAAGAAAAATATTGTTCTGATGAACCAGGTTCATCCACTTGAAACTGAGATTCTAGAGCTAAAATCTAAAAATTTAAAGTTCAAGCTAGGATCCAGTAAAATGATTGTTGATCATTCTCATACCATGTTAGAAGAAAATATGGGAAAACTAAAAGATAAGATGTATACCAAGGATGAACAAATAAGGACTCTTAAAGAAAAACTTGGTAAAGTCAAACATGAGTTATATCGAACTTGTAAATGGAATAAATCCTCTGATGCCTTGATATGGCTTCAAGAAACCATAGTAGCAACTGGGACTTGGCTTTGGGAGTCAACTACCGAAGTGGGATCCCAAAAGCAAGTATCTCACTCTCCTTGAGAATAAAATCTGCACCCATTGTGGTAAGACTGGTCATTACAAAATTGAATGTACTGCAAAAGAGCAGGCTAGTCAAAGAAACAAGAGGTTTGATAAAAAGAAAAACTAGTTACCAAATTGGGCCAGAAAAAGCTTAATTCATCCTTTATCTCATAGAAAAGGACCCAAACTAGTTTGGGTTCTTAAAACTAACCCCTGATTTCTTTTTGTAGGTTCAAGTGAGAGGAAGCGGCCAAATTTGGTACTTGGATAGTGGCTACTCAGAACATATGACAGGGAACAAGGAACAATTCCTTTCACTTGAAAACCTCAAAGGAGGAAATGTCTCCTTTGGAAATGGAAATAAAGGTGAAATTATAGGGGTTTGTAAGGTAGGTAAGGATGACACACGTTCCATTGAACATGTTTACTTGATAGATGGCTTGAAATATAGCATGATCAGTGTGTCACAATTGTGTGACAGAGGTAACCTGGTTGCTTTCACTTCCACAAAATGTTTTGTGATTAACCTGCTTACTGACAAGATTGTTTTGCAGGGAAAAAGAATGAATAACATCTATGTCATAGACTTGTCCACACTGTCTGAAAATGAACTCACTTGCTTAAGTGTGTTGGACAGTGATCCCCTCCTTTGGCACAAAAGACTTGGTCACGCGAGTCTGAATCAGCTTAACAAATTAGTCTCTAAGGACTTAGTGGTAGGGCTTCCTAACATTAAGTTCAAAGAAGACAAAGTTTGTGAGGCATGTGCAAGGGGGAAGCAGATAAGATCCTCATTCAAAAGCAAGAAAATGATCAGTACCACCAGGACAGTTGGATCTGGTTCATATGGACTTATGTTGTCCTATGAGAACTCTGAGCAGAGGTGGTAAGAAATATGTAATGGTGCTAGTTGATGACTACTCAAGGTTCACTTGGACCTTATTTCCGACATCTAAAGATGAATCATTGGATATGTTCACTTTATTTGTTAGAAAAACTCAAAAACAGTTGGGAAATCAACTAGCATCAATAAGATCTGATCATGGTACTGAATTTGAGAATGCAAAGTTTGCTGAGTTCTGTGATGAACATGGTATCAATCAAAACTTTACTACCCCTAGAACCCCACAGCAAAATGGGGTTGTTGAAAGAAAAAATAGAACTCTTGAAGACACGGCCAGAACCACACTTCTTTCTAGTAAACTACCTCATAGCTTCTGGGTAGAAGAAATAAACACTGCATGCTACATAATAAATAGATGCATGACCAGGCCACTGGTGGAGAAAACTCCCTATGAATTACTTAAAGGGAGAAAGCCCAACATATCCCACCTTAGGGCTTTCGGATGCAAGTGCTTTGTGCACAACAATGGCAAAGATTCCCTAGGTAAATTTGATCCCAGAAGTGATGAGGGAGTATTCTTGGGATATTCATCACATAGCAAAGCTTATAAAGTGTATAATAAAAGAACTATGTGTGTAGAAGAGAGTGTGCATGTTGTCTTTGATGAAACTAACACTCTTTCTGAGAGACAGGAACCAGAAGATGAGGAGCTTGGACTGGTGAGAAGCAGTGATCACACTGAAGCAAATATGGAAGATGGAACAGGTGATGGACCAGGTCCAACTACCCCAAGCAACGTGACAGGGGGAACTCAACAACAAATTACTCTGGACCTTGGCCCTGATCTTGTTCCACAACAATAAAACATCATGGGATCATCTGAAAGTGAACAGTTGGTGCTCAAACCACACAGATATCAGAGTTCTCACCCTCTTGAGAACATCATAACAGACTTGGCATCTGGAATAAAAACAAGATCCTCTTTGAAAAATCTGTGTGCGTTTGATGCCTTTCTATCCCTGATCAAACCAAAGAACATTGTGAAGACCTACAGGATGCTGACTGGGTAAATGCCATGCAAGAAGAGCTGAATCAATTTGAAAGAAGTCAAGTATGGAACTTGGTATCCAGACCACTAGACAGATCAGTGATTGGCACAAAGTGGGTCTTCAAGAACAAGCTCAATGAGGATGGAACTGTTACAAGAAACAAGGCCAAACTGGTTGTCCAAGGATATAGTCAATAAGAAGGAATTGAGTATGATGAGACCTTTGCTCCTGTGGGAAGACTGGAGGCAATCAGACTGCTTATAGCATTTGCTACACACATGGAATTTACTCTCCATCAGATGGATGTAAAGTGTGCTTTGCTCAATGGCTATCTGAAAGAAGAAGTATTTTTCAAACAACCTCCAGGTTTTGAGAACAAGGAGTCACCTGACCATGTATACAAGCTTGACAAGGCTTTGTATGGACTCAAACAAGCACCAAGAGCATGGTATGAGCGGCTATCAAAATTCCTACTAGAACATGGATACAAACAAGGTAAAATTGACAGTACCTTGTTCTTAAAGGAAAAAGGTAAGGATCTCCTGGTTGTGCAAATATATGTGGATGATATCATATTTGGGGCGACCTCTGAAAAATTGAGTAAGGAATTTGCTAAACTTATGGGGAGTGAGTTTGAGATGAGTATGATGGGTGAGCTAAACTTCTTCTTAGGCTTGCAAATCAAGCAAAACTCACGTGGAACAATGATCCATCAACAAAAATATGTGAAGGAATTGCTCAGAAGACTTAAAATGGAAGAATCAAAAGAAATTGACACCCCCACAGCCACGGCTACAAAATTAGATGCGGTTGAACCTGGTTCATTCGTTGATCAGAAGCTATACAGAGGAATGATTGGGTCTTTATTATATCTCACTGATAGCAGACCTAATATTGTGTTCAGTGTAGGACTGTGTGCTAGGTTTCAGGCAAATCCAAAGGTGTCCCATCTAACTACAGTGAAGAGAATTCTTAGATTTCTTAAAGGCACTACTGACTTATGCCTTTGGTATCCTAAAGGTAGTAATTTCGACCTTGCAGGATATGCTGATGCAGATTATGCAGGTTTCCTGGTTGACAGGAAAACTACTTCAGGCATGGCTCACTTTTTGGGCTCTTGCCTTATGTCTTGGGCCACTAAGAAACAAAATTCAGTAGCCTTGTCTACTGCTGAGGCTGAATATGTGGCTACAGCCTCATGCTGTGCTTAGTTGCTATGGATCAAGCAACAACTCTTGGACTTTGGTATAGAGGTTGGATGAATTCCTATTTTCTGTGACAACACTAGTGCAATTAGTATGACAAAGAACCCGGTTTATCATAAAAGAACCAAGCACATAGATGTTAGACACCACTTCCTAAGGGATAACTATGAAAAAGGAATGATCTCAATTGAATTTTGTGCTGCTGACAAGTAAATTGCGTATATCTTTACTAAATCACTGAGTAGGGAGCATTTTGAGAGAAAGCGTCTTGAATTAGGGATGATCAAGATCACCTAATTGAAAAACAAAAATGAAAAAATATATGAAAAAAATGAATTTTTTTTTTTTTTTTGGCTAGAAACACTAAAATAGAGAATTAACCAGACTAATCATTGCTCAGTATTATGCCTTTATTGCCATACTCTCTTGCCATGTATTAATACGATTCTCTGATTGCTAATGATATTTTCTATCTTTGTAAATTGAGGCAAATTAAGGACTTTAACATGAGCAGGACTCTATCTATATTTGGTTCATTTCAAATTCTATGTACTTATCCTAAAATGAACCAGTTCCAAAGAGTCCCATCATATCTTAATTAGCCTAGATTTAGGGATACCTAACCGTCTAATCAATGACACCCCCACAACGATTAGACTCCCACTTGACTAATAAATCTGCTTGTTGTTCATTTAATAACCACATCTTTAAAAGGCCATTATTACCTCCTCTCTTCAAAAGCATAACCGTCGAACCTAGTTCATCATTCCTCTCAAACCAAAACTGATCGACTTTCTTCTCTTCCAAAATCATTCATAAAAATGTCTTCACCACCCCCTGCTTCATCTTCCTCCACCAACCTTGATCATGGGGAAGACACTTCTAGTTCTAATTCTCCATCAGTGTACAGTTCACACTCTCCAGTCAGATCTTCAACCCCGCAAAACCCTCTAGTTCTTGAACCTACTCCTGAATCCACACCTTCCCCTACTTCAGCCCCCAGGGCACGAAGAGTGAAAGTTTTGGCAAGGAAATCTGTTGCTTCTGGTTCTCGTGCAAGATTTTTGGAGGAAATGCTTCAAGCTGATAAGGCCCAAGACTCTGAATACTCCAGTGAATCCTTCAAATCCACCAATGAGGATGAAGCACCTGGTTCATCTGACACTGAATAGGGAATTCTTGAAGTTGGGTTTGCAACTGGTATGGCTTAGAACAGATTTGTCTTGGTTGGGTCGATTGTGGATGTAGAGGTACCACATAGGCGGAGAAAACTTGGTAAAAGTAAAAAATCTTGAGAGAGAGGGAGAAGGGAGCTCAGTAAGGGGATCTGGGGAGGACGGTGCCCCGTTGGCTATTTGTCGCCCCGCTCCTGTGATTGATGAAGAAGGAGTCACAACTTTAGGGGGGAAGCACTGCTGGGGAAGCAAAAGAAGGTATAGAGAGCCTACAACACTCAGCAGATGAACATGGTTCTTCTATTGAGGAGACATTGGCTGAGATGCTGAGGAAATTGCGGGAGTCCTACAATCCCAAAAAGAAAAGAACTCCAAAGTCAAAGAAGGATAATAACCCAGTTCCACCAAAGAAGAGAAAAGCTTCATTATCTGCTGACGCTCCTGCCCCAAAGATTCGAGCTACCAGAAGTGTTGTTAGGCAAGGAGAAGAAGAATTGGAAAGGGATCTGAGAGAGAGCAAGAAGAAGAAGGCTGCCAAGGGAAAGACAAAGATTGGAGAGCCTATTTAGGCAGTTACTATTGATGATGATGCGATGGACCTGGTCCATCATGAGGAGCAGCCTGCTCCAGCTGTGGTAGAGACACTTAAACCCAAGAAGGCTAAGACTTCTTCCAAGAAGTCAACATCTGTGTCTGCCACACCCTCAAGCACTGCAAAAAGGACCAGGTCTAAGGCAAAGAAAGTCAAGATTGTCGAAGAAGAGGAATGGAGTGGAGAAGAAGAGGAGATATCTGGTGAGGAAACTGACAAATTCACCATGTTTGGAAAGCGGACTATCCTGAAGGGGAACTTGTTTAGAGACCTCGAGGAATCAGGGATGATCTTTCTGATGGACACCCTGGATGTGAAAGGTTGGAAAGACATGCTTCTTCACCTGGAAGGAAGGCTGACGAGGAATGAGTTGGTGGAGTTTATGGCCAACGCAATTGTCAAGGATGGCAGGGTCACTTCCACAGTTAAAGGGGTTCAGATTACATTTGATGCGAAGGAGCTGGGAGAGATACTGCAAATCCCTGCTGAGGGCAATGATGATTATACAAGGCAAAGATGGCCTAGTCTCGATTGGATGTACACTGCTCTGAATATTACCAGATTTTTCTATGAAAATGAGGAGGAACTTGAGCCCAGTCCAGTGTTTAAAAGTGAAATGAGGCCCCAACACAAGCTATTCTTCGAATTTGTGATCAAGTTTCTGCTGCCAAGACAAGAGCGTAGGCACATTGCCAGCTACACGGACTTAATACTTATGGAATGCTTGTACATGGGTAAGCAGGTTAATTGGCCAACTTTCATCATTCAGCTCTTGGATAGAGTTGTGAATAGAGCCAAAGCACACGCCATACCTTATGGGTTTATTTTGACTGATGTGCTTGCCCACTTCGAGGTTCCAGTGAAGAAAGATGAGATGGATACTGCTAAGGGTTATTTTGGAAAGAATACTCTGCTGACTTGTGACTATAATGTTAATGTTCCTCAGGATGAACCTGGTTCATCTAGGAAGCATCCTGTTAATAGCAAGGTCAGGTCATTGGTGCAGGAAGGTGAGATAAAGGATGCAGAGATCCTTCGATTGAAATCTCGCCTTATTGAGGTTGAAGCTGAGCAGGATGCTCTCAAATCTGAATTAGCCAAAGAGAAGGAGAAGAATGTGGGTGTTCTTCAACAAATGCTGTCCCTTCTTCAAGCCAAGACCACACCTCATCTACCCCTTCCCAACCTTAGGAGTCCAGTGCCACCAAAAAAACCCACTCAATGCCTAGTTTGGGATTTTATCTTGTTATGTTTTTTTGTTGTTTTGCTCATGGTTGTGACTGCTTTAGTTCTTTTTGTGTATGGTGCTTGAATTGATATCTAATCAATGAACTTTGTTTTTTGTTATTGATTCTGTCTCAGTTTCTTAAATAACTTACATTTTATTGGGTTCTTTTGATGATTAATCATGCTTTGCACCTACAGTTGCCTCAATGGCCATGAGTAATTGTTAATAACTCTGGTAAGTTTATCATTATGCAACTTTTCGATAATTCCAAAAGGGGGAATATATGTGCTTTACTAAGATTTTGTGATATTTTATAACCTAATGAACCTGGTCTCTCTATGATAAATGCTTAAAAACTTTACAAAGTGTCTATGTTGGATTGAAGTATGTACAGGGTTAAGAACATAGTTTGTCATCATCAAAAAGGGGGAATTTGTTGAACCAAGTCACTGCATGGTTTTGAAGATTGACAAATGCCTACCTAGTTGAACCAGGTCCATCAGGGCAAACACTATCAAACATACCCATTGGCACAAGAAGCGTACATGCACAAGAGATAAACATGATCTGTGAATTATCTATGAACTAAGAGGTTGTCTCCTAAAGCGAAAAGGTTGCAAAGTGATAAGAAGAAAGAGTTCAAATTCAGCAAGGACAGAAACAAGGAAGTTGAGATGAACACAAACTCTTCCACCAAGGAAGAGTTGCACTAGAACTAAACAACAACATCTCAAATACTGGCGCTTATAAAATGTTAAAGTATTCCTGCTGAAGAATTGATCGCACAAAAACATAAGTGAAACAATAACTGAAAGCAAAATTACCAAAGCAATTTTGCAAGCAGAATGCTTGTGCGACATAAAAGCTACTTGAACCAGCTAGAAGAACCAGTTTCATCTGTTATCTTTTGAGTCTAGTTGGTTTGTAGTAGGTGATTATATATTGTATCTTTTAGCTTTTATAGAAGCAATTGTAATAAGTACACATTGATCAAGTTAGAGTTAACTTGAAGCTTGTCGCAATTAGATAGAGGCTAGTTTGCTACAAAGGGATTAGAGTTACTCCTTATGTTTACAAAAGAGTTTGGGAAAATCCTAATGGGAAGTAGGTCGTGGTATTTTCACCTTTTGAGCCAGGTGTTTTCCACGTAAAATTGCTGTGTTCTTTAATTCTGCAATAACTTTTCCGCAAAAAGTAGAACTTGGAACACCAAGAAGAACCAGGTTTTTCTATAAAGACTGCACTTGAAAAATTGGACACCACAAAAATCACCCCCCTCTTGTGTGGTATTGACGTATAAAACATCACCCCGCTTGATTTAGGAGTCTAGACAAGATCAAAAACAAGAAATTCCCTAGCCTTATCAGCCTTTCTATCCGAAATAGAACCCAAAAATATCAAATAAGCCTTGAAGGATAGACTGGATCACTGCTATTCAAGAGGAGCTGCATCAACTTGAAAGAAACAAGGTATGACACCTGGTACCTAGACCGTCAGACAGAACCATCATAGGGACCAAGTGGGTATTCAGGAACAAGCTGGATGAACATGGAAACACTACAAGGAACAAAGCAAGGTTTGTTGTCCAATGTTACAATCAGGAGGAAGGGATGGATTATGATGTGACCTATTGATCGCATGGAAGCCATAAGGATTCTCATTGCCGTTGCATCCCATATGGAATTCACCTTGTTCTAAATGGATGTGAAGATTGCCTTTTTGAATGGTTTTCTTAAGGAAGATGTTTATGTCAAGCAACCTCCAGGCTTTGAATGTCATGAACATCCTGAGTACATATTCAAGTTGGATAAGGGACTCTACGGATTGAAGCATGCCCCTCAAGCCTGGTATGAAAGGCTATCCAAGTTTCTCCTGGAAAATTGATTCACAAGAGGAAAAATTGACAATACTCTGTTTTTGAAGAAACGGGGAAGGAACCTGCTCATCGTTCAGGTATATGTGGATGATATCATATTTGGGGCAACGACAGATTCACTATGTGAAGAATTTTCTAAACTCATGGGAAGTGAGTTTGAAATGAGTATGATGGGGGAACTGAACTTCTTCTTGGGTCTGCAAGTAAAACAGTCCACAAAGGGAACATGTATCAGCCAGCAGAAATACATCAAGGAAATTCTAAAGAGGTTTGATATGGAAGCTTCAAAGGTGATTGATACCCCTATTGCTACCGCAACTAAGCTGGACAGGGATGAATCTGGATCACCTGTAAGCCAAAATATGTATCGAGGAATCATTGGATCACTACTCTACCTTACTGCCAGCAGAACAAACATTGTATTCAATGTGGGTCTATGTGCAAGGTTTCAATCAAGTCCCAAGGAATCCCTCCTAAAGGCAGCTAAGAGAATTTTGAGATACCTTAAGGGCACACAGGACCTGGTTCTGTATTACCCTTCAGGTGACAATTTCTATCTTATTGGTTATGCTGATGCTGACTATGCATGTTATTTGCTGAACATGAAAGCACATCTGGAATGGCTCATTTTCTAGGATCATGCTTAATCTCATGGGGTACCAGGAAGCAAAACTCAGTAGCTCTCTCAACTACTGAAGCGAAATATGTTAATGCAACTTCATGTTGTGCTCAGCTACTGTGGATCAAACAAAAATTGGAGGACTTTGGAGTATACATTGACTATGTAACACTTCTATGTGACAACACCAATGCTCTAAACATTACAAAGAACCCGGTTCAACACAAGAGAACCAAGCACATTGATGTCAGACATCATTTTCTTAGAGACATTTTGGAAAAGAGGCTTATCTGCATGAGGTTCTGCTGCACTGAAGATCAAATTGCAGATATCTTTACCAAAGCTCTAAAAACACTTTGAAAGAAATAGGATGCACTGGGGTTAATCAAACCTAATTGAGAACCCGATTCTCCTCCTATGGCTATGAAAGTCATACTCAGGTAAATTTAGCTAAAATGTTCTCTAACCAAGCCTAACTCACATCTATACCATTGCAGGTAGACACTCGTGATGATCATAGAAGCTAAAGGTACAATGTTGAGCTACGAAAGAGAGTTGCAAAAATCTTTTGACAAAAACAGGTCAGGAACCCGGTTCCTGTACCACAGGTTAGTAGAAATGTATTTTTCTCATGCATATCTTAGAAGCCAACAAAATTAATTCAACTGCCACATCATTCGACTTTTTAGAATCTGTATATCATGTCTTGTCTCTTAAATTCTTTCACCATTAGTGCACATTACGTATTATCACAAACCTACCACCGATTCAAAACCCTTCAGAACCCGTTTCTCTCCCCTCTCATTATTAGCTCCTCCCTCCATAAAACCCTCTCACTTACAAAATTCTGATAAATCACCTTTCATTGTATCTCTGCATTCTCTCAGAACTCTCAAACTCTTCTTTCACCATGGCCGATGAACAACCTCCCCTCACTCCTATCAACAACATTGTTACCATCTCTTCAACTTCCTTAACGTCACCACTAGAAAACCTCTCCTCTACTACCCCGGATACTAATGTGTCTACACCTGTTTCTTCTTCATCTCCTGTCTCCCTTACACCTTTGTCCAACACTGTTTCTCTCCCCAGTGCTGAGACTTCCAATGTCCCAGACATTAACCCTATTTGTCCTTCTCCTTCTGATCAAAACAAAGGGGAATTGGAAGGTGCCACCCCTCAAGAATCAGGGATCTATGAGGAAGACCCTGACCAGTACTTGAACACTTTCGTCCTAGACGTGGCTCTCTTGGAGTCCCTCGAAAAGGAAGCAGCAGAAAATATCATGGTTATTGTTGCTGAAAGCCTTATGATTGAAATACCCTCTCTTTCGGATGAGTCTTAGGGGGAAGAAACTCCATTCTTAGGGGATGAAGGAACCATGGTACTTTTTTAATCTCCAGTTCATGAAAAAGCCTCTAAAAAATCTGATGGAGAATCTGTGTCTCCTTATGAGGAAACAAGTCAGGAGCCTATCTTCTACACTAAGCCATTGGAGTCTATTCCACCTATTGAGGTACCGTTTGACGAGGATTATGAGGATGACATGGTTCTTAGCGTTCGCTTCAAAATAAGAAAGCCAACAGTGACTCCTGAGCCCTCTTCCAAGCGACCAACTACTAGGTTGCAGAAGAAGGCGGCTTTTGAGTCTGCTTTACAGAAAAGTAGAAGAAATAGCAAAAAGAAGAGGAGGTTAATGAAACATGGGGAAGTTGTGGTTGATAAAAATGTTCCAGTGGTGGAAGTTGATGAGGATGTTGTAGAGGAACCTAGTTCCTTGGTGAAACGGTCTACGAAGGTACAAATATTTGTGGTTGGTGCTTCCAAGGAAGCCGTTGAAAAACATAGTGGAAAACCGGGGAAGAGTGGTGGTCCGTATAAAAAGGTTGTGGAGGAGGAAGATACGTCTGAGGGTGACACCTTGGTTGCTTCTAGTGGAAAAGGAAATTCTGTGGAAAAATCTCGAAAAAGGAAGTGGGAAACTGTTAGAGGACCTGGTTCTAAGAAAATTATACCAAGTGACAGTGGGATTTGGCAAGAACGATTGAGGACTCAAAAAGTCTTGTGGGATCGTATGTTTGGCCCAGAAATCTCAGAGATGGCTGGAATGATGCAGGTTTTGGAGATGGTAGAATTTCAACAATGGGGTCATTTGTTTAAGGAGGATCTGCCCAAGGTTTATGAAGATGAGGTGCAAAACGTTTATGCAACCCTCTTCACTGTTGCAGGGGACCAAATTTGCGTGCTAGTCAATGGAATCGACATCTTTATTGATGCTTCTGTTAAGGAATATTCTCCAAGTTCTGTGTGAAGGTATATCCTCAGTCAAGGGTTCTTATGGAGCCAACTTTAAGCGTGCTATTGTGAAGGAGCATGCTATCCAGCATAGGGAACGGGTGCACAAGAAGGAATTTCTTCCTATGTACCAGCTCCTTTTTGAACTGGTCAACAAAGTTCTTCTTCCCCATGCTGAGAGGAGGTCTATAACCTCTAAGTCTGCTCTACACCTCATGGAGGCTTTTGATGAGCTCAAATCCATTAATTTGCCGGCCATTATGATCAAGCACATGAAGAAGGTGGCAAACTTCCAAGATGGGAACCATGGGCTTCCGTATGGGTTTCTTCTCACCAGGGTCTTCAAGTTCTTCAAGGTACCTTTGGAAAATCCAAGAGTAGGAACAAGAAAGTAAACCTTCTCCAAAACAACTTTGGAATAATACGAGTGCATAGGAACGATTGGGGGATGCATTTTGACGTTTTCTCAGCTCATCAACGCTTAGAATAGCGCTACAGAAGAAATCAGAAGGTTGAAGGCTATGAACGCCATACTTGAAACTCAGCTTAGTCAGGCTGTTGGAGAATCTGGGTCGGTCAATTCTTCCAATGAAGAAGTTGCTTGTCTGACTAGGGAGAATGCTGAGCTTCGGCAACATGTGGAGAACATGAGGGAGAAGCTACATGAGGAACATATGTCTGCCTATGCACGCATGGAACTTGTTCTCAAAATCATTGTTGCCTCCCCCTCCAAGCCTTCCTCTTCTAGTTCCCCCCTAGGACCACCTCAGTGACCAATTATCTTGGGTTTTGATGGTTGTGGCTGTTGTTCTTTTTTTGTTTTTTTTGTGATGGTCTATTGGATCTCACTGATTCTGCTCCCGTTTGAATCAATCCAAATTCATATTTGCTGTAATAGAAAAGAATTATGTTTTTTAAAATATTATCAATGAAACAACTCTCTTTTTGCTAGTGAAATGCTTGTCTTCCTTTTGCTTCTCTTTTCTATCATGTTGTGTGCACACATGTGGCATGAGTTGGATGTGTTAGACTTCTTTATGATTTTTACCTGCTTACGTGTTTTTAATGTTCCTGGTACTTTATCTGATTAAGTCAAGATCTATAAACGGTTATCAATTTCTAAAGTTTGTCATCATCAAAAGGGGAAAATCGATAGGTTCACGGTTTCATAGTTATATGTTTTGATGATTTAACAAACTTCTTGCCTAGAAACAGATAAAGGACCAGATGCATACGTGGTATAATTCTTCAACAATAGACTTAAGTATTCAATTTGTGTGACTTTGAACACACAAGAACCAGTTCAGGGACCTGATCATCTGGTGTTTCCCAGATAGAAGTACAAAGTCAACTCTACAGTTGGAAAGTGACTGCCTGCAACTGTGCATGCTATAATGCAGAAACAGTGCAGCAGTCACTTCCCATTGGGAAGGGCCTTGTACCAACCAAGTGTGTACATTATCCTTGTGATGTCATTGAAGTATAATAACGAGGAGAATGTCACAAAACATTCACTTGAACATTTAGTGATATTCTCTCAAGCATTCAAGATCTCATCAAGCATTGAAGTCACAAGTGTGTCAAGAACAAGAGCACACCTCCACTACGGACCAGTTCCACTATGAGTTTATGTATGTTCTTAGTTGAGTTGTAATCTTGTATTAGTTCTTCATTGTAATTCCTATCTTACTTTCTTAGAAGCTCTGTTTTAGGAAACTCAAAAACATAAACCTGCTGAGTTTGTGTTGTGACTAGATTTAGTCATAGGTTGAAGTCTTTGTACTAAGTAAGTTGCAAAGTGGCTTGTAGTAGGTGTATTACAAGTTAGTGAGATTGAAGTCTTTGTAATAGAGTCATTACAAAGTGACTTGTAACAAGAGTATTGCAAGTTAGTGAAGTTTAAATCCTACCAGTGTAGGTCGTGGTTTTTGTCCTCCTGAGTTAGAATTTTTCCACGTAAAAATCGTGTGTCTTATTTATTTACTATTTTAGTAGTTAGAACTGTGGGAACTAATATAGGACCAAGTCTCTATACATTTTGGTGGACTCATATAAACTATCATTTACTTTGAATATTGAGAAAATGCCTGCATAACTTAGTCTAGAATTGCACAAGTAGATAGATTTTCTGAAAAGAAAGAGTCACTTATGAGTAACTTCTTATGTAGAAAAGTGATTATCCTGTCCATGTTAGAAATGCAGAGCAACTCTAAACAAGATGAAATTCTAAGCCATTCTAACTCGCGATCTGATTACCTACTGGCCTCTGAAGTTTTTGAAAAACTGTTATAACCCGTCATACATCATCACTTGCATAGGCTTCAACCCGTCTCATTGCCAAGAGCTTGTGACCGAGAAACAAGCCGAGCTTTATTTTTGAAGTGCAAAAATCTCATTCTTTTCCTTATACTTGTTCGCTTATTAGTATTCTGTCTTTAAAACTTTCTGCACATTTTTTAATCTTCATGTTTACCTCAAAATTGGATAACAATTGAATTTATATGTGGTTTAAGGATATATAATTTTATTCAACATGAATAATTAAGAATAACAGATAAATGAATTAAAGATGAAATAAACGATCAAACCAATCGTAATGTTATGACCAAGCCTGATCTTAGATTGAACCTCGTCCTCAATTAGACCCTTGTCTCAAGCCCGATCATGAAGAAGATAGAAACAAATGAGAAAAGTCTTAACAGTAGCTAAAAAGAAAAAATAAACTCTTATTGCTTTGAATTCCGTGTTACAATGTTCCAGATCAAAGAAAAATTTCCCCTTTAAATAGTAGGAGAATTTCAATCCTAATATAAGTGTAAAAGAGGTAAAATCTTCTTTTCCCTATAAGTGTTGATCCATAATCGATTCTGAACAAGATTCACGCCGTAATATCCAGTCGAGGGCGATTATTACGACCCCCAATCCGTCGTGCATAACTGTCCACCGCGTCTCCCGAGGTCTATAAGTTATACTCGATCCAGGATGCTATTCTTTACCGTGTCTGATGTAGGATATATTGTTCAATCTTCTCGAGTCTCGATACGATGGGTTTCTGGCCGATTAGAATCTCGCAGATCCGGGCTCCTGCTTCCTTCTCTCATCGGGGAATTAGGATAAACATTGCCTTCGATTTTATCCATACACAGATAGTCTACTCATTTTTTGGAGGGTAGATTTAACGAAACGACGGGAAGCAATAAATAAACCCCGATTTCATCCTTCGTATGCTACAATCGAGATGACGGGTCAATGAAACATTCCATCAGTCGTGTCATTCTGACTTCTGACACTTGTTAGCCACCGGTTGTTGTCCTCGAATGTGAAATGTCACGCATTGATTGTCATTACTCTATAAAAGCTCTGTCCCCTTCTTCATTACTCCACTTTCGATTTTCGAGCTCTTTGATTTATCCTCGAATTCTCTACTTACCTTTAACTTCTTCTGATATTTATACATTTCTTTTTAGATCTTTATATCTTCATCCTCAATCTTCATAAATTCTCCTTGAATCTTCAACCCCGACCCTCAACAAAGGGGAGCAGGCAACAAGCGAGAAAGGTGATCGAGAGGTATATCCTCCTCTAGCGCGAGAACTATAGGGAGAGTTGAAGGCCACGGTCTCCCGAGAAGCCGCTCCTGCCTCGAAGGAGGTACCTGGTATCATTGACATCACAAAGATGATGTCCTATACTGAGTCAAGCTCGAAGAGTCTTAAGCTAACTAATAGAAATCAAATGAAATGGTGCCCGACCCAGATTATAATCGCAACAAGTTCTTCGACGGCATGGACATGTCCATGTTAGAGGATTCTCCAAGCTTGGACACATGGAGGTCCCAAAATAGGATGTGACGTAGGGAGCGGGCAAGCCGAGATTGAGCCTGAAACTAGTGAAGCAGTTCCCTGCCCCGAGTGTGGACCCTGACCGTAAGAGAACAATTGTTCTTATTATCCAAGCGGACGCTTGGGCGCTGTACGCTCCGGTAGGCAGTGCCAGCTACCTTCGTTGTCTGGTGACCGAGGAGAACCAGGAAAAGATTAATGAAGTAGGAACGTCGAGCCTCTTCAACGAGGCGCAACAGGCACTGCACCGGGTAAGACGTCTATATTTTGCATCCTTTGCGAATTGTTTCTCAGCATATTCTAGTGACCTCATTATTTTCAGGCTTCAGTGCTTCATTATTAAAGCTTCCTCCGGTATCGCTTGGAAATCAGCAGCTCGAGTTCGAGCACAAAGAGCAGATCCGGAAGGAAATTTATAGGGCTCTTAGTGATCAATAAGTCGAGTCTCTTAAGGATCTCCCAACTCTTCGGGTCGAGCTGGAAAAGGCTCAGAATGGGGCCTCATCCATGAAACAGGAGCATGTTGATCTAGTCGAGAAGGTAAGGATCTTTGAGGTTAAAAATGAGAAGCTACTCGTGATGAGTAACAATGCAACTTCACAGATACAAGAGAAGATATACTTGATCGACCAGCTTCGGGATGAGAAGGACGAGGTCAAGGTCATGGCCGTAGCGCTGAGGGGATAAACCTGCTGGCTTCAGAAAAAGAGGCGACAAGAGAGGAGGTGACATCGGTCAAGGACCAGCTATGGATGGAAAAGGACAATGCCGACAAGTGGTCTCGGCTAAATGATGAACTCTGGCATAACTGAACTCAACCGTCACAGAACGGGATGCCCTCAACCAAGAATATACTACACTAAGGTCCGAATTGGAGGAGTCTTCGATCTATTCCTTCGATGTTGAGGAAATGTTGACCTAGTTTAAGTTTGATGTGGAGATAGTCGAGTCCAGCTTAAAGACAAAGACAGAATATGTGAAGCAGCTATCCCGGATAGAGACCCTCGAGGAGATTTTCCGTGCCCTGTTTTCTTACAAAAGCGGATTTCGACATGTGACAACTCTAGTAAAGGTGGTACTAATAGAGAATATTCGCCACCTGACGATTTTGAGGTGGGATATGGCACCTATTCACAAATGACTCTGTTTGACTAGTCCGTGTCACCAAAGATCGGGTAAGGGCTTAAATTACCTCAAAGAGAAGGTGCTAGGTACTCTTGGAGGTCCACAACTGTGGGTACCATACGAACATTAGATTATGTGGATTATATAGTTAAGCTAGGTGATCGAATTAATAAACGAAAATTTAGAAGTCGAAGAGTTTTATTAAAACATGTGAGGAATGGTACAAATCTTAATGACTACAAGGATACAACTTCATTGGCCTAAGTTAAATGACTAAGTGTAAATAATAAGTACGTAAAGAAAAAGGGGGTCCTAAGTTTTTTAGCCTAAAGGATCACCCCATGTAACATAAATAATACTTCGTAACCCCCTTAAGGTAGAGGTTGCTCATATTATTCAACGGGCACCAATTATCATCTCCTGTTACCCAATTACTATGTTAAAGTTATTTACCTAAAGTGCTCTAATTCAATTCTAAATCATACACTATGCGTGCTTTACCCATCCCATGCCTATGGTCCAGGAGGCTTTGGACCGACTACTTTGGCAGTTCTAGACCTTCTTTAGGTTGCTCAAAATGAGAAAACTAGGCGTGCACTCAAGAAAAACAGGACCACATATAATCAACACAAAAGGCTGAATTTTACCTCCTTATATAGACATGAATGCACGTTGTCAATTAGGCAGACAATTATAGCTTATGCCAACGATGTTCAGATTATTTAAACGGACAATTATAGATAGGCAGGTTTGGACTTAAGGCATGTTAAATAGTTCAAGACCTATAGGAATAATTTATATATGATTAAGCAATCCAGTAACTAACACTTAGCCCTACAAGCAAGATTCCTAAGGGTCTTATAGTCATGCTTTCTAGGTGAGTAGTAGCTTCCTTTAGATATTATCTCTAGTGAAGTAGTTGAGAATGCAGAATTGTTCATTTATCCCTATTGGCATGCTTTCTAAGCAGGTGACAGTATGCTGTAGGCAGGATTTCTAATAGTTGACAATTAGACTTGGTTTTGTAACGCTCTATCCTTATAGGCATATCATGTAAATGAAGCAGTATAAAGGAAAATAATAGAAGCAATTGATTAATTAGTTAAACCTATAGTCATGGTATCTAGATGAGTATACCAAAGACGTGTATTATTGTGTCCTATAGGCATGTTGTCTATTATGCAAAGCGTGTGATCACTATGAACATAATGACTAAAACATTCATTAGTAGATATGGAATTAAGTGCAAGCAATTACTTAAACTAAAATGCTTTAACAAAGTACTAGTGTCAGAAAAATTAAGTGAAGTGTGTGAAATCCTTATAGATATGATTTCTATAACTGTACGACACATGAAACTAAATAGCATATAGGTCATGTTGACCAAAATAGCAAACATACCACGTAGAACCTATAGGCATACTTTCTACCCATTCATGCAAGTATTAGAATACCCCGATTCCACAATCCACTAACTCCCCAATTGTTTAGTTTATAAATTATTACAGAACCAGATAATGAACACAATTACAACATTACATAAAGAATAACTGTAGGGCTATAAATATACCCAAACAATGTAACCCAGCACTGGCTGGGCCTTCTACAAACTCACTCTTCACACGACCAGCATGCCCAAACCCAAGGCTTAGCGAAACAATAGAGGATACCTGAATTCTGTGCCCAGGTCCAGCAATATGTATGGCCCAATACCAGGCCCAAAATGCATGACTTACCCACTGATGCAAGACTTAACCATGCAAGTGACAACTACTCAGGGAATTAATTGAACGCCTTTTCACACTTAATACTGAAAGTTTTAAGTACCAACAGTTCTAACCAAGACATATAAGCAGGATCACATGAAACTTTGGAAAGCACATAAGGGATATATAAAATGGGCTCATGCTAGGTTTTAAAGTGATAGGATTGAATATCATAAGCTAGCAAACTACTTCAAATAGAATTTCAAAGCAAAGCATCTAGAATTAGCCTAAAAGACTTAAGACAATTTACATGAGAATCTAGCAAATTCATAGACATGATCAAGTGAGAGGAAGTTTTCACATGAACGTTTTTAACATGAGATCCTAATGATAATGTGGTCACCAATAACATAGAAACATGCTAGTGAGCACAGTTAAGAACAATTGGAAAACATTTCACTTAGTTGAACATGAGATTTAACATATTAGGTATCAATCGTAGTACAAAGGTTAAAAACAATACAAGAACTCATAATAATTGAAAATATATTGACTCAAGATTAACAGGATATGCATGCACTAGGTCTGAGCCACATATAGGAGAAAAGGCTAAATATTAGATCTCATCCTAGAAGTCTTAAGCCATATAAAGGAGAACAAAATGACAATTTAGAGAGCACACGTTAAGTAACAGGAAAGCATGTTTGGCTAACACCATGATCAAGAATTAACTCTAGGAAAGCATGAAGTTATACATGAATGATTTAATAGGAATTAGAACACATTATGCTTCTGAATTGGTTTATCACAAGAAACCAAAACAAGGTAGAATATAAACTCAGGATAAGCATCATATATAAGCATTGCGACACACACAAACACAGTAGGCCAAAATCAGGGCTATAATTTAGGCTAGTTGAGATGCTAGAAGAAACATAGAACCACGAGAATAACTTTAGAGCAAATAGAGCTGCGAGCGTAGATGACATAGTAGCATGCTGATTCACAAAGGTTTCAGTGACATAGATATGCATAACATGAGCACAAACGAATAGAGAATGAAACTGCAAGGGCCAAAGACACATACCGGTTATAAATTAATGGACAAGTAAGTAAGAAGAAAAATTTACAGTAGTACTTTAATCGTCAATAGCAAAAGAGCAGCAAAACCCCAAAATCCCATTGCGTTAGAGTTACCAAGGGTTTTATGTGAACCCCGGGCAATGCTCGCACTGAGAAAGAAAACAATTGAATTCCGGTGTCCTTAACTTTCAGTCAGCCAAGGTCTCAAATTTTAGAATAGTATATAGAATGAGAGAATAAGAGAGTAGCAGTAGTAAATTTCAGTGACTACGGTCTATTCAAAGGGAATTAGGAAAGCAGTTTATATAGTGGTAAAATTAGGAAAATAAACCAGGAAAGAAATCAAGTAAACACGAACAAAAAGAGTCAAATCTCGCATGCATGTCAACAAAGTAACTGAAAGAAAAGAAATCAAACTCCAAACCCTATTTAGGGTTTAAAACTCAAAATCGACCAACTGGTATGAAGAATCAAGATTTTTTTCGTGTATATTGACGAGATTTTGTCCAAATATCCAAGATTGAGTTGAACGGGTCCCGATTCAGAGAGATGGCACTTTCCAAGTTTAGGAAATTATTAAGTAACACCATTGTTGCATAGATACTGATGCGGTAACACAAATAAGGAAAGGTGAATCACAAGGAGATACCATTGCCTAGCCGGAATGAGAGAATAATTAGAGGTGAGATGGATATGGTTTCTTGGGGGAGAAGGATTGGGAGTGTTTGAGGGTGGAAGAGATAAGAAACATGGTATAGGGTTTGGGTTATGTGATATAAGGGGATGTGGGATTTTATTATGGGTCGTTCATCATCTGAGATCAACGACCATGATCAAAGGGAGATGGGGCGGGTTAGGAGAACGGGTCCCATCCAGGTTATAGGATTAGATGGGATCTGGTTTGGGCCAGGCGGATTGGGATAAGGTTTCGGGTGTCTGGGTCATTAACTTTGGTCCTAAATTAGACTTGAATTGGGATATAAATTAAATACACGAAAATCTTTAATAAAATAATTTATCAAAAATATATAATCGATAATAAAATATTACTTATGCAATAAAGTGATTGTAAATAATAACTTAGCGTTACAAAATATAAAAAATGCTATTTGGCACATAGGCTATTATTGCATAATTATGTAAATAGTCCTAAAATATAGATGTAGCTTCATAACATAAGGTTAAAATACTATGAAACCTATATGTTGATACAAACAATAAGTTTAGATGATTAAGTCATCCCAAAATAATTAATAAATAATCAAATAATTAAAATGAAAGAAAATAATTTAAAGCTCCAAAAATTATGAAACATTATAGAAATACTTGTATAACTCTTGTAAATTAAGTAATGATGCGAAATGACTTGAAGGTACATATACTATTTGAAAAGATATGAGGGAAAAATTGAGTAACAACAAGATTCACGTTCGAGGTTTTGACTTGACGGTCGAGATCGAAGAAGTCAAGAAACACGAGGCCGAGGGAAAGGAACTCTATGAGCCTGCAGGTCCCGAAGACTCTGAGGGTTCTAAGGGTTCCGACTTTTCTGGTGACGATCTGATCCCCTGTGTAGACCAGGCGTAGATGCCTTAGTTTTGTTTTAGTTTTCCCTTGTACATTTTCTTTTTGTTCATTTTGGGGTCGTTTCATAGTGCCTTTGTAAACATTTTTGAAATATATAAAACTTCTTCCTTTGGCAATACCATAACTTTAACTTTTAGCATCTATTCACAATTTTTTACTTGCTTATCGTTTTTAATGCCTTATAATAAAATCGAATGTAGTCTAGAGCATCCGTTCTTGGGAGGTCCGAATGGGGCCCAATTTTGATGGCAACCCGGATCACTCGTGGCTTCGAGTCTTCAACAAAATCGAAGGCCTTTAAGATTCTTAAGTGTTTTAGTCATATACGATGATGTTTTGCCGAGAGTAGCTGTCACGATCCAAATTCTCAACCTTAGGGATCTTGATGGCGCCTAACACCACACTTGCTAGGCAAGCCAATGTTAGAATTCGAGTAGCTAATTTCCGTTGATTATTTTCTTGATCATCAATAAATAAATTTGAAGTAAACTTAATGTAAATGATTTCCACAGATAAAATACTAAATAATTAAATAAAAACGAACCACGAGCTAATTATATAAATAGATCTAGAACTACCCAGAGTCTGGTGTCACAATTCACTAACTAATAAAGAGTAGTACAAATACTGGGTTGAAGGAAATAGTATAACTGTTTTGAATATAATAAAATAATGCATTTAAAATAAGAGAAGACTCTCTGGATCTGCGAACGCCGGCAGATATACCTCGTGTCACCGAATGAATAGGTGGCTGCTCTACAAATCTACTACTGGATAGTACCTGGATCTGCATAAAAGAGTGCAGAGTGTAGTATCAGTACAACCGACCCCATGTACTGAGTAAGTGTCAAGCCTAACCTCGACGAAGTAGTGACGACACTACGGCGGGGCATTAACAACATATGACCCGTGACAATAATATATACCATAACACAATAAAATAATTTTACACGAACGAGAAAAATATAATTGCGACAATAAATATAAAGAAAGAAGGAAATCTAAACAAATAATTAAGTACTGCAGCAACAATGAAATAACTCAACCGTCTTTTTCCAGGCCTCAGCTATAACAAACTCTCAAATAATTTCCATGTTTCCAAACTTTATATTTAAAATAATCATATGTAGGAAATATAAGAAAAACTGTAGAGTAAAACAAGAATTTCCAAATCCTTCAAAGTTAAAACAAATATCAGTAAAACATCAATATTCTTCATTCTCACTGTCTTGTTGCGGCGTGCAACCCGATCCCACCTATTCATAATATCATAATCAATTTTTCACCCTTATCACGCCAATTATCCACCCTTATCACATTCATTATCCACCCTTCTCACACCAATTATTCACCCTTATCACACCAATTATTCACCCATATCACACCAATTATTCACCCTTATCACACTAATTATTCACCCTTATCACACCAATTATCCACCCTTATCACACAGTTTTTGATAAAAAAGTTTCAAACAGAAAATAATATAGCCCGTAAAGCTTTGACCAATGTCATTTCGCAATAAAACCAATCAGAATATATGTAAACATCGTAACGTTGCCAACCCATCTCAGTCTTTATGTACCATGATAAAATCAAAAGAACAGCCAACACTTTTAATACACTTGCCACAACAATTGGCAACAATCAATTGAAACCAAACAACCACGTAAACCTCAACAATCATAAAACAGTTAAATTGTATTCCTCATCACTTCCTCAATATTATCAAAAATGAAACCAGCAGGTATATATATATATATATATAATTCGAAAAAATAATGCCAAACCGCTCAACCATTTTGTACCACAAGAAATCCAGTTAAACAACAAATACTCTTTCCAAAATAACCACAACAATATCTAACAATAAAATAACAAGGCCAAGTAGTCATAGAAATAATAATGGACATAGAACAATTAAGACACAAATCAATTAAGTTGGGAACGGGAAAGGGATCATGCTTAACAGGCAAATTGGGTGGTGCATAGATACTCGTCACCTCACCTATACACCACGGCCATGCATTTCACATAGAAAATAAGTGGGGAAACCTATTCCCTCAAGTAAAAGTTAGACCAACCACTTATCTTAATTTCGCAGGCCACTCACTGCTCAATTACGGCTTTTCCTTTTGAATTCACCTCTAACTTGCTCGAATCTAATCATAATTAACTAAATATCATTAATTAAGGCTAAATGAACTAACTTTATTGAAAATTATAATCTTTCCTAAGTTTTCTCAAAAAAAGTGAAAACCCGACCCCGGGCTTGCTTGGCCTAAACTCGGGGTTCGGACCAAATTACGTTTACCCATTCACCAACGAACCCAAATATAAAATTAGTTTCGAAATCCGACTTCAATTCAAGGTAAAGATTCAATTTTTACAAAATTCCCTAATTCTACCCAAATCATCAATTTTTACCATGAAAATTCTTAGTTTTTGATTTGAAAGTGATGAAAAACAATGAGTAATTACAGGAGTAAAGTTTAGAATTGATTACCTATGAGTTGGGGATGGTATTTGGTGAAACAATTCGTTCCAAGGGTTGTGGGGTTCGAAAATTTGAAGAAGAAGAAGAAGTCTGCCCGTTTTATATATATTTTTCTGCCAGCTATTTTGCCTCGTTTCTCATGCCAAACGATCCCGAAACTCGAGTTTTAAGTCTCTAATGAATTCCTTGTGAAATTCTAGTCAAGTTAGGATTTTAAATCACTCAATTTTACCTTAAAATGAAGGAGATATGTATGTTTTAATATTTGCAAATAGTGCAGATTTTTAATATGCCGTCAGTGGTAATTTCGTAATTTACCCGAGAAATCTGACAACCTTAATAAAATGACCATAAAATTCTTATACGATGTCCAAATTCGATAATTCTTTTTACTACAGATACGTAATTACGATACTGATCTAATACTTCATTCAAAACAGAAATCGAAGTTCATTTGTACAATATGATATCATTTATGTTTGAAGAAACGATGTCGAAGCATAAGAAAGAACGGGCGCAACACAACCCAAACCTATTTGAAACTCACCCGAGCCCTCGGGGCTCTAAACCAAACATGCACCCAAGTCTAAAAGCATCATACGGACTTGCTCGTGCGATCACATCATGAAAATAACATGTAAAACTATGAATTAAACCTCAAAATTCATTATTTTTCTCGAGAACACTTAAAGTTCACTATTTATCAACCAGACGTCCGAATCGCGTCAAATAAATTCCGATTCTCACCAAATTTCATAGTTAACCTTTAAATATCACAACCAATTTGTACCGGGCTCGGGAACTAAAATACGGGCCCGATACCAATGATTTCAAATATTATTTCTTTTCTTTATTTCATAAACATTTAAGCAAAACAATTTCTGTCAAAAATTGATTTCTAAGGCTTGGGACCTCAGAATTCATTTCCGGGCATACGCCCGAGTTCCATATTTTACTGCGGACCTCCCGGGATTGTCAAAATACAGATCCGAGTCCGTTTACTCAAAATGTTGACTCAAGTCAACTAAAACCAAATTTTTAATTCTTAAAATTATTATTTCTTATATTTCACATAAAAGCTTTCCGGTTTCACGCCCGGGCTGTGAACGCAAATTGAGGTAGTTAAAATTAAACTTTTTACACCTAATAAGCCTAGAACGAAGTCTAAATTCATAAAATGACCCCTTGGGTCATCACAATCTGCACCTCTAAAAAAAACGTTCATCCTTGAACGGACATAAAAGATTACCTGAATTTGCAAACAAGTGTGATATTTACTCTGCATGTCCTACTCGGACTCCCAAGTAGCTGCCTCAATGGGCTGGCCTCTTCACTCCACTCCAACTGAAGGATAACTCTTAGACCTCAACTGACGAACATGGCGGTCTAAAATAACTACTGGCTCATCCTCATAAGTCAAGTCTTTGTCCAATTGGATAGAGCTGAAATCTAACACGTGGGATGGGTCACCATTATATTTTCGGAGCATAGACACGTGGAATACCGGATGAACTAAGGATAACCCTAGAGGCAACGCGAGTCTATAAGCTACCTCCCCAACTCTATCAAGAATCTCAAATGGCCCGAAATACCTAGGGCTCAACTTAGCCTTCTTTCCAAACCTCATAACACCCTTCATAGGTGATACCCAAAGCAATACTCTCTCTCCAACCATGAATGCCACATCACGAACCTTTCGATCGGCATGAATCTTTTGCCTAGACTGAGATGCGCGAAGTCTCTCCTATATGATCTTGACCTTATCTATGGCCTCCTGAACTAAATATGTACCTAGTAACCGAGCCTCTCCCGGCTCAAACCATTCAACTGGCGATCTGCACCGTCTACCACATAACGGCTCATAAGGAGCCATCTGAATGATCACTGATAACTATTATTATAAGCAAACTCCGATAACGACAAAAACTGATCCCACGAACCTCCAAAGTCAATAACACAAGCGCGAAGCATATCCTCCAAAATTTGAATGGTACGCTCGGACTGCCCGTCAGTATGAGGATGAAATGTTGTGCTCAACTCCTCTCGGGTACCCAACTCACGCTGAACTGCCCTCCAAAAGTGTGAAGTAAATTGCGTACCTCGATCTGAAATGATAGACACGGGCACAACGTGAAGGCGAACAATCTCCCGAATATATATAACTCAGTCAACCGCTCTGAAGTATAAGTACTTGCCACAACAGTGAAATGTGTTGATTTAGTCAGCCTATCCACAATAACCCAAACTGCGTTAAATTTCTTCTAAGTCTGTGGGAGTCCAACAACGAAGTCCATAGTGATACGCTCCCACTTCTACTCAGGAATCTCTATCTGCTGAAGCAAACTACCAGGTCTCTGATGTTCATACTTTACTTGCTGACAATTTAAGCAACGAGCCACATACGCCACAATGTCCTTTTTAATCCTTCTCCACCAATAATACTGCTTCAAATCTTGGTACATTTTAGCTGCCCCTGGGTGAATGGAATACTTAGAAATGTGAGCCTTCTCAAGGATCAACTCACGAAGGCCATCAACATTAGGCACACATAACCGACCTTGTATCATCAAAGCACCATCATCTCCAACTATAACCTGCTTGGCATCACTGTGCCGAACTGTGTCCCTAATAACAACCAAATGTGGGTCACCATCCCGCCGCTTCCGGATAAGCTCGATTAGAGAAGACCGAGCGACTGTACGAGCTAGAACTCTGCTGGGGAAAATATCCAACCTCACGAACTGACTAGCCAACGTCTTAATGTTTGAAGCTAACGACCTCTCACCAACTGGAATATACACAAGGCTGCCCATAATCACTGCCTCTATTTTCTTAATAGTTGTTCATAGTCAATTACGACATTATCAACAACTTCACGTTAACAATAATCTCCTTTCAAACCTTCACAATACTGATAATGAGATGCGATTCATGAAGACATCATAATTATATACCTGAATTAACGTGTCTCATTTAACGCCACTTGGGCGGGCACCTACCTTGTAGGTTAAGGCTCCATAATTATAGCACGAATTTGAAAAATTATGCACATATAGTTAATTAATTAATTTATTTATTTATTTACATATTATTATTATTATTATTATTATTATTATTATTATTATTATTATTATTATTATTATTATTATTATTATTATTATTATTATTATTATTATTACACCGAATTTTTTTGAATAGCCTTAACAGGCATGACTCCCTACAAGTACTATAGTAAAATTTTAATTCATAAGGGAGAATTTAAACACAAAAATTTCCACCACAAGGATCTCATCCTTAAATAACTTCCTCTGCGGCTCATAGCCTGGTTTAAACATACCAAATCATATTAAAACGCGAGGATCTCGTCCTCAATTCTTAATCGCAAGTAATATGCATATCGTGCCACTCGAAACATTCCATTTTCTTCTTTCAAATATTTTCCGTTAAACAAAATTACAACATGTAATGATAGACATAGCTATCTCCATAGTATTTCTCAATACTAGTGTTCACACAAGTAGATTTTTGAGTTACGAAGCTCACCCAAGAGTAGAGCATATTAGAATAATTTTATTAGTTACGCATAACGGTATTAGGTTCGGGAACTCATCACTTTATAATAATTAGAGATTGTTCTTGTAGTGACACCATTTAACGTAAGACCTCAGCCCTACAATAGAAAATATACCAACATGCTGGGTCTCCATCTCTAGGAGTCTGACCTTCATATTCGACATGTAAGTTGAGTTGTAACTGCAATGGGGCACGTAGCCTGAGTGTTCTGATGAAATATGACTCTCCCAAGTCTAGGACAATTTCTATCACTAGCCGAAATGAAGTATCAATCTGCCCTGAGTCGTCCAAAATTTTACAATCATATTTGAGTCCTTTAATGGGTCCGGGGACTCGCCCTCTGGCTGTATGAAGCAACGTAGGAGTATGACGGGCTAACTTATCGAACCTGATGGCATATTCTGACACCGTCATATGACCTGGCACAACCGTTCAAACCTTATGCGCCACGCAAAATGGAAAGTCCGAGAAACAAACTCTTTCAAAAACATTTATGAGAACTGAGTTAATTAATTAATGTTGCATTGGCTGGTCATCCTCTTCGTAGGATTGTCACACACACGAGCGGCCAATTTCTTCTTTTACTTTGTTAACTCAACATTGCTGAGCTACCCCCTTTATCCATATACTTTTTACATCATTCTTTTAGGGTAACTCTCATCTCTATTGAAGCACAATGATCACAAAAGTAAAGCTCTACACAGATAATTCTTGGCACAAACCATATAGTCTAGAAGCTTGTCAACCACTGTAATCCCTCTGGAGCACCCCCATCATCCGCAACCGTGACTTCCACGCTGAGGTATAGGCTTATTAAGGAGACTGAAATACCGCAATTCCTAGCTCTATCTCTTGCAACATCTCCAGCCTTATAAATTCCAAGCCATAACCGATATAACACATGACCCCACAATATATTCCTTGACGGTGGACTTTTCCACTTGGCACGAAGTCATAGGTCACAATTCCTGATAATCTAAAATGTTAAACTTCGCGGCTCATATAAATCAACCCAGTTGCTTTCAACTATTCCCTTGTTATGCAATACTGGAGTAGATATAAATCCTTCAGTGATATGGGCTAGTCTAACATGTACCGACAGAGCTAGAACCTCCGCGTCTAGATCCATTTGAGGCTTTACAATAGGTGTTGATGTTATCCCTCTAATTGTAGCTGTCATTGGGGCTCCATTTCTTGTCTGGTTGTAGATGCATTGCGTGTTGTTGAGATTTGTGAGAGGACAAGAATAGGCAAGTTCAATCATCAATGGTAGAATAAGTTCGCACGATAGAGTAGAATAGAAGTGAAATTGTTCCTAACTTCATAGCCTCTGAGAGATAAGTACAGACGTCTCTGTACCGATTGAAGACTCTACCAAGTTTGTTCGTGCATTGTGAGATCTAAGCAACCTAGTGCTATGATACCAACTTGTCACGACCCAAATTCCCAACCTTAGGGATCGTGATGGCGCCTAACACCACACTTGCTAGGCAAGCCAATGTTAGAATTCGAGTAGCTAATTTCCTTTGATTATTTTCTTAAGCATCAATAAATAAATTTAAAGTAAAGTTAATGTAAATGATTTCCACAGATAAAATACTAAATAATTAAATAAAAATGAATCACGAGCTAATTATATAAATAGATCTAGAACTACCTCAGAGTATGGTGTCACAATTCACGAACTACTAAAGAATAGTACAAATACTGGGTTGAAGGAAATAGTATAACTATTTTGAATATAATAAAACATGGTATGTAAAATAAGAGAAGACTCTCGCGATCTGCAAACGCCGGCAGATATACCTCATGTCTCCGAATGAATAGGTGGCTGCTCTACAAATCTCTACTACTGGATAGTACCTGGATCTGCACAAAAGAGTGCAGACTGTAGTATCAGTACAACCGACCCCATGTACTGAGTAAGTGTCGAGCCTAACCTCGACGGAGTAGTGACGAGACTACGGCGGGGCATTAACAACATATGACCTGTGACCATAATATATACAATAGCACAATAAAATAATTCTACCTGAGACAATAAATATAAAGCAAGAAGGAAATCTAAACAAATAATTAAGTACTGCAGCAACAATGAAATAACACTTAACCTCGAATTGAGGTCGGATTTCGAAACTAATTGTATATTTGGGTTCGTGGGTGAATGGTAAACGTAATTTGGTCTGAACCCTGAGTTTAGACCAAGCAGGCCCGGGGTCGGGTTTTCACTTTTTTTTAGAAAACTTAAGAAAAATTATAATTTTCAATAAAGTTAGTTCCTTTAGCATTAATTAATGATATTGGGTTAATTATGATTAGATTCGAGCAAGTTAGAGGTGAATTCAAAAGGAAAAGCCGTAATTGAGCAGTGAGTGGCCTGCGAAATTGAGGTAAGTGTTTGGTCTAACTTTGACTTGAGAGAATAGGAGTCCCCACTTGTTTGCTATGTGAAATGCATGGGCGTGGTATATAGGTGAGGTGGCGAGTATCTATGCACCACCCAATTTGCCTGTTAAGCATGATCCCTTTCCCGTTCCCAACTTAATTGATTCTTGTATTAATTATTCTATGTCCATTATTATTTTTATGACTACTTGGCCTTGTCATTTTATTGTTAGAAATTATTGTGGTTATTTTGGAAAGAGTATTCATTATTTTAGCTGGATTTCTTGTGAAATTTTAGTCAAGTTAGGCTTTTGAATCACTCAATTTGACCTTATAATGAAGGAGATATGTAGATTTTAATATTTGCAAATAGTGCAGATTTTTAATACGATGCCTGTGGCAATTTCGTAATTAACCTGATAAATCTGACAACCTTAGTAAAATTACCATAAAGTTCTCATACGATGTCCAAATTCGATGATTCTTTTTGCTACGGGTCCGTAATTACGATAAGGATCTAATACTTCATTCAAAACAAAAACGGAGCTCATTTGTTCAATATGATATCATTTCTGCTTGAAGAAACGACGTCGAAGCATAAGAACGAACGAGCGCAACACAACCCAAACCTATTTGAAACTCACCCGAGCCCTCGGGGCTCTAAACCAAACATGCACTTAAGTCTAAAAACATCATACGGACTTTCTTGTGCGATCAAATCATGTTAATAACATGTAAAACTATGAATTAAACCTCAAAATTCATTCTTTTTTTCAAGAACACTTAAAGTTCACTATTTATCAACCGGACATCCGAATCACATCGAACAAATTCCGATTCTCACCAAATTTCACAGTTAATACGGGCCCGATACCAATGATTTCAAACATTATTTCTTTTCTTTATTTCATAAATATTTCAGCAAAATAATTTCTTTCAAAAATTAATTTCTAAGGCTTGGGACCTCAGAATTCTTTTCCGGGCATACGTCCGAGTCCCATATTTTACTGCGAACCTCCCGGGAATGTCGAAACACAGATCCGAATCCGTTTACTCAAAATGTTGACTCAAGTCAACTAAAACAAAATTTTTAATTCTAAAAAATATTATTTCTTATATTTCACATAAAAGCTTTCCGGTTTCACGCCCCGAATGCGCACACTAATCAAGGTAGTTAAAATCAATATTTGTATGGCTAATAAGCCTAGAACGGAGTCTAAATTCATAAAATGACCCCTTGGGTCATCACAATAACCTTTTAATAGGTTTTGATTATATGTAAGGGCCTTACTTTCTGGGCACGGACTTCTGACATCTCCAAGCCATTTAAGGGTGGCCATAAACGTTCGTATTTGGGCACTGTCTAATAGCCTTTGTGCCTCCGGGATTCGATAGCCCGGGCCATCTAGATTTTTTATCGGATGTTTGTCCCCGAGTAGGGGTAGCCCGTGGGATTTAGGATTTGGGATTCGTTGTGAAACATCGAAAAAGCAAAATGCTTAGTAATAAAGTATAAGGGAATCAGAGATTCCTTTCATTATTTTATATGTAGGGTACATAACGGAAGGCCCATAGGCCTTGTTCCGTGGCAAGAGTGGGCTACATGTCACGATTTGTATGACTGTTTGACCCTTACAAATGTATCCTAATCAGTAAGCCTTGGATTTTGGCATATAAAATTTTCCCATTCTAATAATCCTAACCTAGGGGTGATGCTCCCGGTATTTGAGGTCGAACTCATGAGGGCTTGGATACCGTTGATTTGGTACAAATCATAATCACTTCCAGTATAAGGCCGGTCTTCAAAACTAAGGTAGCACATTTTATTGTTGCCCCATTAAAAATCTTGCCTAAAAACCCGCTCTGGGACAAATCGGTTCAAGGGAAAAAGAGTACAACACGTGCTTTCAAACCTAATAGTCATATTCGCCCCTGGCCGGGTACCTGCAGGCGTTGGTCCGTTATGTAACTAAATTAAGAAGTGATTAAGTTCGTACCTTATCAGTAGTGCCGCTTCAAGTGTGCCACCTTCTAGTTGTTTGGTAGTTGTGCGCTGTTTCCCGATTCGAGTTTGTACTCACTTTTGCCGGTTATTCCGACGACTCAATACGGTCCTTCCCAATTCGGGCCCAGTTTCCCTTTGTTTGGGTTCCTGGTGTGTAGTGTTACATTTCTCAATACCAAGTCCCCGACTTGAAAACGTTGGATGTTGGCTCTTCGGTTGTAGTACCTTCCTACTTGTTGCTTCTGGGCGGGCAACCGGACCAGGGTGGTGTCCCTCCTTTCATCCAATACTTCCAGGATCGTGGTCATAGCCTCGCCGTTTTACTCTTAGGTAGCATACTGGAACTTGAGTCTCGGTTTCCCTACCTCGAAAAGTATTAAAGCTTCTACTCGGTAGACCAGAGAGAACGGGGTATCCCCGATAAATGACTTCGAAGTCGAGAAAGATTTACTTCAACTTTCTTTTCGAACAAGTCAACCTCTTTTTCAGGTTTTAGAGTATAGTTTTGTCCGTTGATTCCGCTTGCCCCTTCCCACTAGGGTGGTAAGGCATTGATAATATCTTATTGATCTTTAAAAAATTTACTTACCGTGCTACCGACAAATTGTTTTCTTTGTGTCGCAGGCGATCTCGCCTGGTTTCCCAAATTGACATATTTATGTGATGCTAGATAAAGTCGATGACTTCTTCCTCTCGGACATACTCGAACGCCAGAGCCTCGACCTACTTTGAAAAATAATTGGTGATGAATAATATGAATTGAACTTTTACGGGTGCCTATAGTGGGGGACCGACGATGTACATTCCCCACTTCATAAACGACCATGGTAACAGGATCGAGTGGAGCATCTCTCCTGGTTGATGAATCATCAGGGTGTGTCTTTGGCACTCGTCGTATTTTCGCACAAGTCTTTCCCTTTCTTCTAAATTTCATTCCAGTGGTAGCTGGCTTTGATTGGCTTTTGAACTAAGAATTCTGCCCCCTAATGGGTCCTGCAAGTGCCCTCATGAACTTATATGATGGCATATTCGGTATCTCCTGACCCTAAGCATCTAGCTAGTGGGCCGAAGAAGGATATCTTGAATAATGCCCCTTCGACTTAGAAAAAACTAGAATCCTTGGTGCGAAGGGCTCTCGATTCCTTGGGATCCGAAAGCAATTTCCCTGTCTTCAGGTAGTATATGTATTTGTTTCTCCAATCCCAAGTCAAACGTATCGAGTTTACTTCAGCATGACTTTTTTCTACCATCGACTTCATCAGTTGTACCACTACTCCCGAGCTGAATTCATCAGAGTCGACAGACGACCCCAAGTTGGCCAGTGCATCGGCCTGACTATTTTGAGTTCGGGGTACATGTTGTAGAGTCCATTCCTTGAATATGTGCAGGGTCACCTGCAATTTGTCCAAGTACCTCTCTATCCATACTTGTTTTACTCTGAACTTTCTGCTGACTTGATTTACGACGAGGAGGGAGTCGCATTTGGCTTCACGTCGGCCACGAGGTTCTTATCTAGTTCTAGACCCGCAATAATGGCCTCATACTCGGCTTCATTGTTAGTCTATTCTACAGTTATAATAGACTGCCTAGTTACGCTTCCCACAGGCAACACGATACCGAGCCCGGACCCCTTCGCGTTGGAGGCACTACACGTTACTACAATCCAGATTCCGGAATTAGCCCCCGCGTTGAGCAGTAATTTCTTTTCGAATTTGAGTATTAAGGCCGGTGTATAGTCGACCATGAAGTCTGCCAAAATCTAAGTTTTATGGCCGTTGAGGGTCGGTACTCGATATCGTACCCGCTAATCTCCACGGCCCATTTGGCCAATTGGCCAATTGGCCTGAGAGCTCGGGCATATGCATCATATTCCTCTGCGAGTAGGAGGCTACGACACATATAGGGTGGCATTGAAAGTACGATTTTAGATTCCTAGAAGCGCTTAGCAAGAAGAGCGCTAACTTTTCTAGGTGAGGATACCTTGATACGGCATCGCCTAGGGTTCTACTGACACTGTAAATAGGAATTTACATAACTTTTTCCTCGGGACTAAGACACCATTTTCCTTCATCTCGAAAACTAACAAGTACATGTACAACTATTTTTCTGCCGTCAGAGTGTGTGCAGATGGGGACTTGACATGTATCGTTTGAGTTCTTCCAAACCTTGTTGGCATTACGGAGTCCAAAAAAAAATTTCTTCTTTTCTCAATAGTTAGAAGAACTGTTGGTTCTTGTCCGAAGACCTCGAGATGAACCGACCCACTGCGGCTATATGCCCGATCAGTCGTTGAACTACCTTGATGTTGTCCGCTATGGTGATGTCCTCTAATACCTTTATTTTATCAGGATTGATCTCTATCCCCCAATTAGATACCATAACCAAAAGAATATGCTTGAACCGACCCCAAACGCGCACTTCTCTCGGTTTAACTTCATGTTGTATTCCTTAGTATGTCAAAGGTTTCCTGCAATGTTTCAAATGGTCCTCTGCTCACATGGCTTGACCAACATATCGTCAATATAAACTTCCATTTATTTCCCTATTTGTACTTTGAACATCTGGTTTACTAGGCATTTGTAGGTGGCACCAGCATTCTTTAACCCAAATGGCATTACGTTAGAGTAGTAGATGCCGAATTTTGTCATGAAAGAATTATTTTCTTTATCGCCCGGGTCCATATGAATTTTGTTGTACCGGGAGTAGGCATCAAGGAAACAGATTATCTCGTGCTCGACCGTTGCATTGACTATTTGAAGATGTTAGGCAAAAGGAGAGAATCCTTGGGCATGTTTTGTTTAGGTCTTTATAACACACACCCTTAGTTTATTTCCCTTTTTTGGTAATACCACTATGTTAGTTAACCAATCTGGGTATTTAACTTCTCGGATGGATCCTATTTTTAAAATTTTGGTTACCTTATCTTTGATGAATGCATGTTTGATATTGGACTATGGTCTCCTCTTCTGCTTACCCGGATGGAACTTCGGGTCCAAACTCAGCTTGTGAGTGGTTAGCTCCGGGGAATCCTTGTCATGTCAAGATGGAAACAAGCGAAAGATCGGTGTTAGCTTTAAGAAAATCAATAAGTTGTTTTTAGCTTGGGGGTTAACCCGGTGCATAGGTATACCTTTCGATCCAGTAGATGCTCGACTAATATGACTTGCTCCAACTCTTCAACCGTTGATTTGGTGGTGTCAATGTCATCGGAAGCTATGAATGATCTCGGGATGCGGTAATCATCCTCATCGTCTTTCATCTTATCTCTCAGGTTCGGTTGAGACAAGTATCAATGATTGTTATTTAATCTCTTCTTTTTTGGTCGGCTCCTTGTTCCTCGATGTTGAATTCGTGGGCACCGGGATCAGTTCGTTGAAAGCAAACATTTCCCTTATAGCCGGCTCTTCTCCGTAGAATGTTTTGACTCCTCCTGTGTTGGGAAATTTAAGCTCCTGGTGAAAGGTCGAATGTACATCCCTCATATTATGGACTCATGGCCTTCCAAATAGAGTGTTCTACCTCATATCCCCTTTGATCACGTAGAACTTCGTTTCTTGAATTGTCCTTGTAGTGTTTACCGACAAGGTTATCTCCCTCTTCGTCGTCTGACATGCCATGTTGAATATGTTCAATACCCGTATTGTTGGTATGTTTTGATCCCGTACATGGATCAATCATCACACATTTAACTCGAGATTTTTTATAAGTATGGATATTACTAGTGCTTCGTTGTGAGGCTGTACAATTCCCTCGGCTTCTTCATCGCTGAACGAACTGGCTCCCTCCGAAACAGAATCCCGAGTGCATTTTCCCCTCGTAATAGCCACTTTAGTGCATTTTATCATTGGCCCTTGGTGGACTTAAACCCCCCCCCCCCCAATGATCATGTTGATCACGTGCTGAGGCTCCTCTTGTTTGACCTATTTCTTGGCGTCCCTATTTCTGAAGTGGTTTTTGGCGCATTCACTTAGGAATTTTCGGAGGTGCCTATTGCCAAACAGTCTAGTAACTTCTTCTCTTAGATATCGGCAATTCGTCCTATGAACGTGAGTGCCGTGATACTTACACATCAAGTTAGGATCTCTCTAGGTTGGGTCGGACTGTAGTGGTCGAGAACACTTGGTCTATTTAATGCCTCCTATGGCTAACACGATGGTGCACTGTGTACATTGAAGTTATATTCCGATAACCTTGGCCTCCCTACTCCCGAGAAACCTGTCCAATCCATTCTTGCTCATTATACCCCAGCCACTAGGCCCTCAATTGCTTCTCTTCTAGATCATTGCAGGGTGAAGCCCGGATCCATTCCCCTTCGATCTGCGTGATCCAAGTCCAACTGCACTCAATAGTAAATGGAAAATATTGCTGGAAGAATAGTACCCAACAAGAGTCGGGTTCGATTTCCACAGGGAGTTACAATAGGTGTTAGGTATATACACTTGATGAAAGCGAAAGGAATATCTAAATTCGCACTTCCACAAAAGGTTTTGATTTCTACTTCTACTTTCATTCTAACAATTGTAAGCTACAAAAAGAAACTAGAAACGAATGATTATTTTTTGTTTTTTTTCAATTAGTTAAAAAGCCTAGGGATGTGACTTGACCTAGGTGTTCGCCTAATGAGTTAAATACATTAATACTTGTTTTGTTTATTGGGGTGTATTATAACTCTCAATCTACGTTACCCACTCAAGTCCTCTCGGTCAAAGAGTGATTTTGCCCAATTCGACCTTCTTAAGTTCAAATGGGTATAAAACAAAATAGCTGATATGAGCTCAAGTCGGATTCTCACTATCTCTATTTTTAACCCTTTAATTAGGCTAATCAAACTCTCAATAAGGTAGCATAGATGAGGATGTTGTGATGGATGTGCGAGCACACCAGGTTAGATAGGATCAGAAATGAGTTTATTCGCGACCAGGTGGGTGTGGCCCCTATTGAGGACAAGATGAGGGAAATGCGGCTTAGGTGGTTTGGGCATGTGAGGAGGAGAAGCACAGACGCCCCGGTTGTAACGACCCAGCCGGTCGTTTTGTGTGTTGGGACTCCGTTCCCGTAAATGAATCTTTCCATAGCAGCTACTCGTGCCTTATGATTTGTGTGGGTAGGTAGTTCGAGATTCAGAAGTGATTTGGCCAGTTCAGGAACACTTGGTTCCTGAAGGCTAGCCTATTCGGCTAATTTTGGTTCCGAGCAGCATTTTGAGCAAAAGACCTCGAAATCGAGTGCTGACAGCTCCAACATCTCTGGATGATGATTTCAAACTTGAGCGTATGTTCGCCTCGGGTTTCTGATGACCCGGGAGTATTTCGGCACATGAATTGGAATTCAGGATTTCATAAGATTTAGAATTCAGCCTGGAATTGGACCTCATGATATCATGGTCCGAATGNATCTTGAAAACTTAAGTTTGAAACTAAGGGGTTTTGGAGAGTGATCTATAGTTTGGACGATGTTTTAGTGTTCTGGGAGCTCGAGCGAGTTCGTCATATGATTTGGGATTGGTTGGTGTAATTTTTCGAGGGCTCGGGTGGGCCCAGGGGTCTCTCGGACCCAAGCGGGGTCAAAAACAAGTAATTTCATAGCTGGTGGGAATTTTCTGGTGTGACCGCACCTGCGATCCATGAGCCGCAGGCGCGAGGCTCGCACCAGCGGCCAATCCATGACAGGAGCCGCCTTTGTCGCAGGAGCGACCTTCCTTCCGCGGGAACGGACCAGGCTCCGCAGGCGCGACCTCCTCAGGGCCCAGGCCAAATCGCAGGTGCGACCTTCCTTCCGCAGGAGCGGACAAAAGTCCGCAGGCGCGACCTCCCCCAGGGCCCAGGCCCATCGCAGGCGCGACCCTTTTTCCGCAGGTGCGAGTCCGCACTTGCGAACCAAGGGCCGCAGGGGCAGAAACTGCTGGGCAGTTCTATAAAAGGCCCATTTCATTATTTTTCTTCCCAAACTCGATTTTCCTCCATTCTTGAGACCCCTAGGAGCTCCAGATCAGTGTTAGCGAGTGATTAACTCAGGTAAGTGATTCTTTGACTTCCCGCATATTTATTACTTCCATTCTTGAGGAATTTCCACTTCCAAAATTCATTAAAAAAATCCATGGGAAGGCTTGGGAAAAATAGAGGGTTTTGAGAAAATTGAATTTCTAATTTTTGGGCTATTATAGGATGATTAATTTAGTTAATCTTGATCCTTAGGCGACGTATATCGCATTTCTTCAAGAATCGTAATTTTTCGGACGCCGAGGCTCGGAGTTGAATATTCCAAGTACGTCAAGAATGTGTTTTAAGGGAAACCTTTGATAAATCCTCCTCGATTCTTCCTAAATTGATATAATTATGTGTTTTTGGCTAGTTGCGAGCCATCGAAGGTAATTCGGAGGATTCGTGCGTCTTGTTGATTGGTCCGTTGACCGGAGGAGTACTTGTCCAGGTGAGTCTCCTTTCCAAACTTTGTAAGGGGGAAACGTCCCCTAGGCTCCTTGTTGCTAATTGTGATTGTTGAGGGGGCTGCGTACGTACCACGTGACGAGAGTCCGTACGTGGCATCTATACTGTATGTTGGCTAGCGTAGGACCCACGAGCATGTTATAGCTATTTGTTTGATATTACCTGATGCTTTGTACAAGTTATTTGTCGATATATGATGACATGGATCTATGATAGCTTTGAGTTAAATTTACATATTATTCAGATAAGAATTATAAATTTCATCAATTGATTAATTGTGTTACTCCTTATATAATTGATAAAGAAAACGGAGTAAATGAAATAAATCTTGATCCTGATCTGTTGAGCAAAAATGAAGGTGATTGTAAATCCTTCCTATACTTGAATTATTCCACATGGTGATATTATGAGAAAAGAGGATAATATTATATAAAATCCTAACTTTGACTATCAAGAGAGATGCGAATATCCGATCCCGTTGAGCATTGATGAGTCGGTACCATGGTGTCTACATATACACATATATATGCATTCATGCATTCATGGCCCCCGAGTCACAGGTATGATTCGTGATCGGGGAGAACTTATATTTTCATTACTGGCCCCTGAGTCACAGGTTTGATTCGTGATCAGGGAGGAATTACACTTATTTTCATCAGCCCCTGAGTCACAGGTTTGATTCGTGATCAGGGAGAAATCAGACTTATTTTACCAGCCCCTGAGTCACAGGTTTGATTCGTGATCAGGGAAGAATTATACTACTATTTTTATCGGCCCCCGAGTCACAGGTATGATTCGTGATCGGGGAGGGTTTTACTTTACATAATTGGCCCCGAGTCACAGGTATGATTCGTGATCGGGAGAGTATATATATTTATGTCATTTGCCCCCGAGTCGCAGGTATGATTCGCGAGCGGGGAGAGATATTGGCCCACGAGTCACATGTATGATTCGCGAGCGTGGAGGTATCGTGCCAGCGCATGAGTCGCAGCTATGATTCGCGAGCGTTTGGAGATTTATGACCGAGTCAGTCCTTATGACCCACCCTTATGACTTCGGCCGATAGTCTTGTCCGTGTCGGTTATATATATATATATACATACATACATAAGCATTTGCATTGAGTTGGGATCGTGCGATGGTGAGTTGAGAAACGATACTGAGTACTGGAAAGTGAATAATTGAGATAACAAGATAAGGCATTTCAGATAATGAGAAAGAGAACAAGTGATACATATGATCAACTTACAAAGAAAGGCTATGTTTGAGATTGGTTACCTGTTTGTTGATTACATGTCCATATACTTGCTGTATTTTCTCACATGATTTATTGCTCGGCGTGTGCCTTATTTCATTATGTACTGGACCTTAGTGAGTATATATTCTACCTCTCGTCACTACTCTTTACGAGTTTAGACGGGATACTCACTGGGTACATATTTGTTTATATGTACTCATGCTGCACTTTCTTTTCTTTTTTGCACTTGATTGTGCAGGTGTTGAGTATGGTCCGTCTGGTCGTCCGTATGCTGATAGATACTGATCGCGGTGTCACTCCATACGGTGAGCTGTCTTCTTGGCGTCATCCTGACAGTACCTCTAGAGCCTTCTAGTTTCTTTTTGCTCAGACTGCGGCTTGTATTTTTGTATATATATATTTCAGTTGCTGTATCTATGTAGCCGCCCGTGGACACTGTGACACTAGTCCTGGCACACAGTTGTTGTAATTACGTTGGGTTCCGGGGTTGTACATTTTTGGCCTAGCTGTGGTTCAGATTGTATCTACGGCCTCACCTCATATCGCTGTTATATTCCGCATTATATTTGTTATAAATTGTAAATAACTGGAATATCGAGTTCTGGGGTAGTATCTCCTAATCATATGTTGGCTTGCCTAACCTCGCCGTTAGGTGCCATCACGACCTGAATCGGGTTTTGGGTCGTGACAGCTTGGTATCAGAGCGCTTAGGTTCACAAAGTCTCACAAGTCACGGGCAAACTCAGTAGAGTCCTGCGGATCGGTACGGAGACGTCTGTACTTATCTTCGGGAGGCTATAGAGTGTTAGGAAACTCCTTTTGTTCAGAATCTATCGTGCAGTTGGCCTTATACTCAATTTGTCCTTCTATTCTCTCACATATGGTGAGAACGCGTACTTTTCATGATCCCGATTCAGGGGAGGCTGCTACCCCTGCTGCTCGAGGGCGAGGTCGAGGCACCCGGGGTAGGGCTCTTATTGGTAGGAGGGGGCGAGGGTGTCCCAGAGCTACACCAGCTGCACCAGTGGATGATCATTACATTGATGAGCAGGAGGAGCTGCCTCCAGTAGCACCACCTCCACTGGACTTTATGACGGCATCAAGCTTCCAAGAGGTCATGGGCCGCATGCTGAGATTCATGGACACGATGTCGCAGGCAGGCATCCTTCCATCAGATCCTGCCACCTCTCAGGCAGGAGGGGGAGTTCAGACCCCTACAGCTCAGACTATAGGACCACATCATACTCAAGATATTATGCCGGTTGTTAGAGCTCAACCTGGGTTATAGGCATCAAGATCCAAGCCAGTTCCGAGAGGGGATCAGCTTAAGTTATTGGGTAGATGGACGCAGCTACACCCTCCGGTCTTCGGGGGTTAGCAGGGAGAGGATGCCCAGGACTTTCTAGAGAGGTGCAGGGACAGACTGCACAACATGGGTATATTGGAGTCTCACGGAGTTGATTTCACTTCCTTCCAGTTTCAGGGCAGAGCTCGTCGGTGGTGGCAGTCGTATTTGCTGGGCAGGCCAGCCGGTTCTCCGCCAGTCACTTGGGATCAGTTCTCCCAGCTATTCCTGGATAGATACATTCCTCCATCTGAGAGGGAAGACTTGCGGGCTCAGTTCGAGAGACTGGAGCAGGGGCACTTGTCAGTGACAGATTATGAGGCCAGAGTTTCAGAGCTGTCTCATCATGCCATCATGATACTACCTACAGATGGAGAGAGAGTTCGTCGGTTTGTAGCAGGTTTGCATCCTAGCATCAGGACTTCTTTAGCTAGAGAGGTGGAGATGGGCACTCCATTTCAGACAGTGGTTGAAATAGCTCGTCGTATAGAGGGCTATTGTATCAGGGACAGGAGTCAGGGCAGCAGGGATAGCGTGACAAGAGAGCTAGATTCACCGGGGACTTTAGAGGTACATCTGGCAGGGTCAGGGATCAATTTGCTAGCAGTCAGTCCAGCCGGTCTTCCTATACATCACCTTCAGTACCTGCCAGGGTGGCTCCAGTCAGGCCACAGTTCAGTTCCATGCCGGATGTCACTCCAGCCATTCAGAGTTCTCAGTCCTCGGGTCAGCAGGATATGTCCCAGGTGAGGTGTTATGAGTGTGGAGACATGGGACACGTGAGGAGAGTTTTCCCCCATTATAAGGGCAAGGCAGTGTAGCAGAGCCATCAGCCTAGGGTCCCAACACCAGCAGCTCGACCACCGAACGGTGGAGGTCAGATTGGCAGGGGCCGTCCCAGAGGGGTAGGCCAGCCAGGTAGAGGTCATTCAGCTCCAGTTCGATCCGGGGGAGCTCAGCCATCAGGCGCCCCAGCACGTTTCTATGCCATCCCAGCCATGGCAGACACAGTAGCTTCAGAAGCGGTGATTACAGGTACTATTTCAGTCTGCGGAGGGAGGCTTCAATGTTATTTTATCCGGGGTCTACATACTCTTATGTTTCAGCTTTATTTGCTCATTCTCTGGATCTTGTTTGTGAGTCCCTGGGATCTCCTTTGTATGTATCCACTCCTGTAGGCGACTCTGTGGTGGTAGACCGGGTCTACCGGGCTTGTGTGGTTACTTTATGTGATTTTGAGACCAGAGCCGACTTATTATTGCTTGATATGGTTGATTTTGAGGTTATTTTGGGCATGGATTGGCTATCCCCTCATCATGCCGTCTTGGATTGTTATGCCAAGACCGTTACGTTAGCCATGCCCGAGTCGCCGAGGCTAGAGTGGAGAGGTGCTTCAGTTAGTGCTTTCATCCGAGTTATTTCTTTCATAAAGGCTCGAGACATGGTCGAGAAAGGGTGTCTAGCCTATCTTGCTTATGTGAGGGACACTACCGCCGAGTCTCCTACGGTTGATTCAGTACCTGTCGTCTGTGAGTTTTCAGATGTGTTTCCCTCAGATCTTCCAGGGATGCCTCCAGACCGGGATATTGATTTCTGCATTGAT